>JADHKH010000002.1:1283508-1409344 GCA_019925625.1 Graphilbum ipis-grandicollis | reverse complement strand
TAAATAAATAAATAAATAAATAAATAAATAAATAAATAAATAAATAAATAAATAAATAAATAAATAAATAAATAAATAAATAAATAAATAAATAAATAAATAAATAAATAAATAACTTACCTAAAGGAAGAACTTTCGCGTTAAAATCGGCCGGCATTTCATTGGTAAGTTTACCATAGAAATGCCTGCTAAAAACGTTGTTTTCACCTCCTTAGTATATTTAATTAAGGTAATTATACGACGAATTCTGCCGATTAAATCTAAATTAGTTTATATATTAGCTTAAGTTTTTTTTAAAAAAACCAATTAAATAAATAAATACTAACCTCGCTCATTATCTTCGTTATTTTCAGCCAATAAAGCCACGTATTGACTTAAAATCTCTTGAGTCACAATATTCAATTCAGCTTTGAAAGAATTAGTTAAAACAGCAGATTCGTCGTTTTTTGGCGTTTCGTAGTTGAATTCGGAAGAAGCTATAATAAAGACTTGAAAAGAAAGAATTGGAAGAAAAAAAACGGAATGAAAACATTGAAAAAGAAAAAAGATATTTGGTATAAGTGTGTTTAAGTGTGTGTTTGGATGTGTGCTTAGATGTGTGCTTGGAAGAATGTTTGAATCTGTGTTTGAGTGGATTTTGTTTTGAAAAATAAGGAAGATAGAAGGGTTTATATAAAAGTGTATAGGAATAAACGGTAGAAGTTCGGTAAAAAACAAGCCGATGTAAGGTAGAAATTGGGCCGATGTAAGGTGGAACTGGGCCAATGTAAAGTGGAACTGGGACCGGCATAAGGTAGAAATTCGGTAGGAAAACAAGCCGATATAAGGTAGACATTAAGTGGAGATTAAGCGGAAATAAAGTGTGTGGTAAAAGTGGGTATTTATGGCTAATTTTACTTATCCGGTTTAAGGTTATGCAATTAATATATCAATATTAATATGGATTTTTAAAAATTAACATATCAATTTTAATATTTATATAGACTTTTAGAATAATATTAATCTTAATTTTTAGAATTTTTAAATTCTAAAAAGTTAATATATTGATTTTAATACTAATAATTTTTAAAATATATTAATATTAATATATTAATTCCCAGCCCTGCTTACCTTAAGACAATAATACGCCTTTCATAATAAAACACGTTATTCTCGTTTTGATTGTAATACGTAAGTAAGATGTTTTTAACGTATAATTTTAAAATCAAGTCGATCTTTTAAAGATTATTAATTAATTCGTATGAAAAAGGCTGTAACTTTAACTGTATTACATAAGTTTCGACGGCGGTTTAACGAACGTTCGCCGTAAAAACACGTTTTAATATAAAAAAAACTACGGTTATTAACTTATTAACGATAAAGCTGTTTTTACATTTACACGTAATCGTTACTAGTTAAACGGCTTTTATACGTACCCGTAAACCCGCCGGCAAGCTTTCGGCGAGCTGTAGCTTTGGTTTTGATACGAAAAGGATATCGTCGTATATAACATTAGCCCGAAGCTATAGATAGTTTAATCGCCGTGATAATACGCTTACCAAGTTAATACTTTTAAGTTTATATTTTTATTTAAAAGTTAAGCGATAAAAAACAAAACATTCGTTGCCGAAAGTTTTCAACTTACGCGTTAACAATACCTTTTAATGCCTTATAATCGGTAAACACGGTTAATGGTTTTCTTAAACATTCTAAATAATAACGTTAATATTCTAAAAGCTTTATTATAGTTAATAATTTGTTTTATCCAATTTTTTATCGTTGTTTTTCGGTTATAATTTACGCGAATAGTATGTTATAAAGTGTTAACGTTTTTCGTATGATTAAAATAAAATACCGAAAATGGCGTATAAAAATGCGTCCATTTTAACTTTCGTAAGTAGAAATAAGTCGTAGTGTTGTAAAATAAACGTTAGCTAAACCTTGTGTTTTTAAACGTTTCAAACGTTTATTATTCGTCGAAGTCGGAACGAAAAAAGGCTCTTGTTTTAATAATCTTGGTAAAAAGGTTTAATAATACGAAAGTACCGGTTAATAAAACGGCAGTAAAAGTTGGTATAGTTTAAAAAAGATTAAACTTTTATTAAGTTTTTAAACGCTTGCCATTCGGCGATCGTTCGAACTTTAACTCAGTTTATTTTTGAGATATTTTTATTAATAGTAAATCCGAAAAATAAAACGGACCATTTGAAAAACTCGTTCTCATTTTTCAGGTTTTTCTAAAGCCTTCAGAAAGGTTACAAGGCGAAGTTTACGTTACTTTATCGACGGCTTTATTATATTATTTACCAAATATTTGGTAAACTGCATACCTTAAAGGACGAATTCACCGAAGCCAAAATAAGAGAAAGAGACGAAGAATTGCTTCGTTTATTTTTTTATTAAAAGTTGTTTACTTTCTTAACTTTTATTTTTAGAAAAAACATTTCAAATGTTTTTCATTGGCTATACAATTCGGCATTTAAGAATTGGAAAAATACTTTCCGAATAAGTTAGCACATACGAATTTATCGCTTTATAAGCCGTATTTACTTAGTGTTATACTGGATCCTCCATTTAAATTAAGGCATTTTAAGTCTCAAGGCTTATATGTCATTTTTCTGGAATCGAAAGAGAAGTAAAAGCTTTACTTCATTCAGAATATGAAAGGTGTTTATTTATTTATTTTACTATATAAAATGAATTAACTCACTTTGTTCTTAATATTCAAAATGAAATAAGCCAATTTTCTAATTTAAATGCCGAATTGGCCGAACCGGCCTTAAATTATTTTAATGGCGTGAATAGTGACGACAAATTATTCGTTAATTTATCGAATAAAGGCCTTGAATACGTTTCGTATTTAAACGAAGATTGTAAAAGTAAAGATGGAAGTATTTATGTCATAATATTTGTTTTTACTTTCTTTCACTAATTAAATAACTACACAAATCCGTTGAACTATTGGCGTTTTAAACAAAGTAAATATTTATTTTTAAATGTAATAGCTAGACGGTATTGGCTATTCCGGCTACTTCAGCTGCGGTGGAGCGTGTTTTTTCAGTTAGTAGTAATGTAATAACAAAGTCGAGAAACCGTCTTTTTTTAGAGACAGTTCAAAGGCTTATGTTATTAAAGTCTTGGAAGGTTTCTAACGTTAACGAGTTAGAAAACTTGTTATTAAAAGAAGAAATGGAAGAAGAAGAGGAAACCGAAGAAGTAGAATGACTAAGACATACTTATTATATTTGAGTTTTTTACTTTTACTTTATAGAATTAATTATTAAATCTTTTTGAAACAAAATAATAAAAAGATTTGAAAATTTTAACGTTTTTAAAAGCTTTGAATATTGGAAAATTTTGAAGATTTTTAGAATTTGTTTTAAAACTTTTAAAATTAAAATATTAATACTCTAAACATTCTAAAATTTAATATATTAATTCTAAAATTCCCAACCCTGTGGAGAAGGACAAAAAAAGAAAAAGAAAAACGAAAATGTCTATATTAATCCGTAAAGTTTTTTTACCGATTAAATAGGGACTCAAGGATTAATTTTGGTATCAACTATCATATACCTTTTCAGTCACCTTGAAGTCTTTGTAAATTCGCTTATTCTTTCCTTTAGAATCCTTTTAAATTTTATATCCATTTTATACATTAAGAGTACCTGTCTTTAAATGCCGTGTATTATAGTCGTAAATCTTTTAAATTAACCCAGTGCGTAAAGGTTCTTATACTAATATTTATATTTTGTCTTTTTAAAATATTCCGCCAACGGGGTTTAATTAACATTCGGCTAAGTAAATCGGGAGCTTTTAATCTTTTTAAAAAAATGCGTTTTTCGCTTTCTATATATACGCGAAGCTTCTAATAACGCTCGTTATAAATTCATATAATTGCTTATAACCTTTTTAACTTTAACGTCATAAATAAAACGGGTAAATCCGAACGCGTTTTTTTATAAATCTTTTTAATTTTTATCGACATTCGCGTTTTTGATGTTTAAGCCGTGTCGATAGTTTTCGTTTAATTAAAGTTTTAACTTGCCTTTATAGCGGATATTAAGCTATCCGCCTTTTTTAAATATTTATAAATACCGTTTTTAAAACGGTTGTCCCTAAGTTTTACGGGCGGTTTTACTTCCGTCGTAAAAGTGTATTAATTAAAATGTACAACCGCCCCGGCTTATATATTAGCGTATAGTCGTATTTGATTAAGTTCGTCGCTTATTTTATTTACCGTTCAGATAAATGTTATTTAAATTAAAAGTACAGTAAATTTTAATGATTAACATAAACGGTGAAATGTTAACCTATTAACTTTGGCTTTTACTTTAATAAAAAAAATTACGCGAAGGGAAGTTTTTTCATAAAGCTATTTTTTACTTCAAAAGACGCGATTAAAACGTACGTTATTAAGATTTTTTAAAACACGAGCCGAGATTATAATATTCGCGATACGACCTTAAAAAAGTAAGCCGGATAATAAACGTAAATTTAAAAGGGTTTTGAAGACTCGCTTTAAGTCTTTTTAACGCCACCACCGCGGTAACTTCAAAAACCGTAAAGCCAAAACCGCTTTTAACGCGATTAACGAGGCCGCCGTAATTATAAGTTAAAAAAGCCGAGGCGTAAAGCGGTGGCGAAGACGAAAAAAGTAAAAACAAAACGGCGACGAAAAGATTTTACGTTATTATAGTTATAATAAAATTAATCATATTAAATTATTATACTTTAAATTAAATAAAATATAAGACGTAATATATAAACGGCCAAAATAGAAGGTAAAAAATTAAAAAAGTCGAGTTTTTTACGTCGACAACCTTTTCCATTATAAATTTTATAAAAAACCGATATTATTATACCAGACACATTTCAAGCGTTAATCGGACGGTACCGGTTAATATCGACATTAACTCGGGTATTAAGTGTGACTTTGTAAATTATAAGTTTACGTACCGCGAAAGATTAAAAAAAGTCCGTTCTTTAGTATTTAAGCTTAAAGTTATCATGTTTACGATACTTAATTATAACGTTTAAAAGGTGCCTATTAATATATTTTAAAAACTTGCGCGGTACCATTTAAGCTTTACTAGCCGCGCATCTTTATAAACGTTAAAAAGTATATAAAAATACGGTGTTTATTAACTGGTAATAAAAAACGCTATAAACTTTACGGAGAGCTTTAACCGTTATTTATACGGACACGTTTTTTTAAACAGTAATGCTATTCGCACCGTAAAAAAATGCTATTTGCACTTTAACCTTTGTACAGTACAAAGCTTACTGGGTTCGGCCATGTACATGGGTTTTTAAAATGGCCGTTCCCACGGCCACGCACTTGAAAATCCCGGCATTTAGCCCATAGATCTGTCTGTCACCAGGATGTAGACTCAGCTAGCCAAGCGTTTTCGATAACACCTGTAATTTGGGCATACAACTCGTGAAGCTTTTAACCGGACTTAGTATAAAGGCTTTGTACTGTACAAATTTTTAAAGTGCAAATAGCATTTTTTTACGGTGCGAATAGCATTACAGTTTTTTAACTCGCCATGTGCCGACTCGGTAATTAAAGTTGTACGTTAGCTATAGTTTTTATATTTATTAGTATAATAAAGCTTATTTAAATATTTAATGCTAATACTTTTGTTATATATGTTAATACGTTGAATTGACTTTATACTCGCGTTTATACGGCCTTTATTTCTTTCCTTATTTCCATAAACACTACAAACCGCTAAGCATCGAAAAGCCTTTATCGAGTGTAAAGGATTTTTACCGAAGCAGTTTTAAATATAATAGCTAAGTTTTTTCTCGAAATTAATAATAACTTTTTCGGTAAGTTTCGCGGCGTTATTTAATTAATTTTAAAAAGTGAAAAGTGACTTTTACCGCCTTTTAATATTAAAGATGATGTTAACGTTAATGTAAAAGATATATAATTATTGTAAATAAACAGCATATATAGTTTAAAAGCGTATTTAAAGGCCTCGTCGGCATTCGTAATTACGACGTTCGAAGTAAAAATGTTAAATTAAAGGCGCACTTTGTCAGTATAAAAAATTAACTATTCGAAAGTTTTTATCTTTTCGTTTTCGAAAAAACCGTAAATAAAAGGCAGTTTATTTTAAATTATATAGGCTGGTTTTTTTAAAAAAAAAAGACATTTTAGAGCAATTTGTTCTATATGTAAATTTTATAAAAAAACCCGTAAAAAGCGTTGCTAAAATTCAATTTAAGTCGAAAAGTAATAAAATAAACTAGAGACTTGTTGGTTTTAAAGGATTTTATATTTAATGATGTAGAAAATCTTTTTTTGAAGAATCTAAATAAAAGCTTGAGTAAATGTGTAGCCGTCGTGAAAGTTTTTTTCGAAAATGCTAACGAAAGTTATTTACGTTCTTAATCGTAAAAACAGTATTAAAGAATTGTCGTTTAATAAAAAGCTTGATTTTTTTCGGCACCGTAATAAAGTTTTTAAATATATTTTTAGATAAGTTTTTATTTTCTATTAAAAAACGTAACGGTGTTAACCCGGTTATACAAAAAAAGTGTATAATTATGCTTTTTTAACCTTAAAAGACTAAAGATCATTGTTTTTTTTATAAAAGTGAGCACTGCTGTTCGCCTATAATCGGTTTAATATATAGTTACCTTTCGTACATTCGCTATAAATGGACGGGATTCGCTTTTAACGTAAAAAATTTCATACGCATAGTTTACCATCGACGTAGTTTTTAAAGCGGCGACGTATAACCGTAGAGCCGTTTTCTTTAGCCCAGCTTTAAACATCTGCCTTAATTTTTTCCAATGACTCGTAAAAAGGTTTATAAACTAGTGTGTGGCTTTTTAGCGGTAAAAAGGCCGGGGCAATGGCTTTGTTAACGACACCCTCTATATTAAATTCTTACTTTGTTATAACGTTAATTTTAAAAAAAAACATAGCGATAAATTTTTTAACGGAAATTTGGGGTAATAATTGATTTTTTCCACTAAGGTGGTGTGGAATTTATGGAGGTCACATAAGATGTGGATTTTTGGCTGGAGCTAGTATGCCGGGCATGTACAGTACATTTTCTAGGGAGTAAATAGTAAATTTTTAAGGTGCGAATAGTATCACTTTTAATTAAATATATAAATAAACGTAAAAACGTATATTATGAAACGAGAAATAATATATTTATATAAAGCTAGGTATATAAAGTAAAGTGGGTGCTTTTTATAGTTATAAGCGGTCTCACCGCTTAATCGAGCGTTAACCTTTTTTTAATTTACAGCGCGTCTTTCGGTCGTTTAATCGATTATTAACGGTTAGTTTTCGTTTAATTAAACGATGAATAACACGATGTTTTTTTCTTTCGAGATTAGACTAGCTTTTTCGGCAAGTTGGCGGACCCCCTTATTAATATACACTTCGTTTTTTTTACTGGCCGTTTACGTTAGCCTATGGCCTTAAGCTTTAAGCATACGCGGGCCCTTGGCCCGTTATAAATTCTTTATAGTAATGTTATACGCACCGTAAAAAAATGCTATTTACACTTTAAAATTTGTACAATACGTAGCTTTTTATACTAAGTCCGGTTAAAAGTTTCACAATTTATATGCCTAACTTACACGAGTTATCGGAAACGCTTGACTAGGTGAGTCTACGTAGGTCCTGGTGGCAGATTTACGGGCTAAATGCCGGGATTTTCAAGTGCGGGGCCGTGGGAACGGCCATTTTAAAAACCTATGTACATGGCTGAACCTAGTAAGCTTTGTACTGTACAAAGGTTAAAGTGCAAATAGCATTTTTTTACGGTGCGAATAGCATTTTTGTATAAAAGCATAAAATGAGTGGGAACGCTTAAAAGCCAAGTAACGGATTAGTTAACACTTTAAAGCTAAAATTATAACGCTTAAGGCTTATATAACCGAGATTTTTTAACGGATTAATACTAGGTTTTATAACTTAAATAAAAAAGCGTTGAAAATAATTTAAACCGCTTAGCTATAATGAACTTTATTAAAAATATGTTTAATTTATAGATAGCTTAATAAATTAAACAACCACGAAAACGTCGAATATAATACATAGAAATAAATACGAAAAACTAAAACGGTAAAGCTATTCGGCTATTTTGTTAATTTTACTAATATTATAAACATCTTAAAAGCTTTAACAGCTTGGCCATTTAATATTGGCCACATTTTTTAACGAATATAAAAAAACTTAACGACTTCGAAAACTTTCTCAACACTGTTTATACAGCGTCGACTAAATAATTAAATTAAATCTTCAATGAAATTATAAAATATTACGTATATTATCAACGTTATATAGTTTATTTTTAAAGCTTTTTAAGCTTTCATTAATAAACCGCATCGGGCATAAAGCTTATGCCATTAGTTAAAAATCAGTCTTTTTAATCGTAAATAAAAGCGACGGGATAAAAAAATTATCTGAGTTTAGGTTATTTATTTTTTTCATAGTAGTAAATTTATTCCCAAATGTCTTTACCAAAACACTTAAACTTAACTACGTGTAAATTTTTAATATAATTAAAGTTTCAAACCGTCGAAAGGTTAAATTAATAAAAAACATTAATATCAAAAAATTGAGCATTTAAATTACAAGTTGGCATAACTTAACAATTATGAAAACCGCTTAAAAGTCTTGGTCTTAACTTTAAGGATATCACAGCATCAGCGGGGTTTAAACTATTTTATTAACAATTTTTTATCACCGGCTAATATACTTTAATTTCTCGGCTTGTTTAAAGCTCGCCGTTAACCTTAATATTATTCTAACAAATAAAAAAGCCATTATTAATAAGTTTTATAAAATCGGTAAAAGACTAATAAATATAATTATTAATATAATTATTAAAATAGTAAAACGGGCATAACGGTAAATAATAAATTTAAACGGTTTTACTACACCACTTACGCTTATTAACAAAAACTATTCTTATTTTAAACAACCGTTTATATTAAAGCCGACTTCACCATAATAAGAACATAGTTTAAAAAAAGCTCTACAATTCCGCAACAAAAATGAAGCTTAAAAATACGGACCTGTTTAACTAGTTTAACGGCCGAGGCACTTTAATAAAGTTTACTACCTTTTATTAGTTAAAGTAAAATTTAACCGAACGAATATATAAAGTTTTTTAAAATTATATTAATATAGCTATATACAACTTTAAACTACTTAAAAAGCTTTAAAATACTTCGGACGGTAACTTACGTTTAAAAACGCGTTTCATATACGGCTTTACACGGTATAACTTTTTTTAAAACTTAGTCAAGTCGCAAATTAATAATCCACAGCTTTCGCCACTTCGGCTTTAAAACGTACATACTAGTTTTAAAAGCCTTATTTTCGAAAAAGCTAAACAATAAAAACGACCTTTACTTTTTAATAAAATATGAAGCCGACAATATTTTCCGCTTTTAAAACCCGGTTATTAAAACAATCGAACGCGCTAAAGTAGTTATCTTCGATAAACAAGCATATATTAGCTCTAAATCGGCTATAAGCTGCTCGTATAAAGTGTTAACCTACCGACACCTTTTTATATAAAACAAATTTTACCTTTTTATATAACTTAGCCGCTTTTAACAAGTAAAGCTTTCAAAACTTAAATCTTTAAAACGTTGAAGTTAAAAAAAAGTTTTACGCGAAAAAAGCGCCAACCCTAAAAAGAGTTTATTTAACGTCACGAACGATTCTTTTTTTAAATATGTAATAACGTTAAACATAATTTAGAATATATATATATATAACAGTTTAAATCAACGGCCTACATTTTTGATGTCAACGTTAAACGTAAAAATGTACACTTTTAAACGACACTCCCGTTAAAAAAAACCTTTTTACATTTAAATTTTTTTCAAAACACTTACCGAAAAGCTTTAAAAACCGCTTTAACCGACATTTAAATATTACCACAACACCTTATAAAACTGCTTAAACGACTTTAATCTATTAACTTATGAACAAGCCACTAAATCATTTCAATAAGACAATTAAAAAATAATCTATAAAAAATAAAAGCTTTAAATAAAAACAAAGCTTAAGTTTAAATAGATAAGCTTATTAAAAACACAGTTTTAAGGGTAAATAAGTTTATAAAATTAAGACTAAAGTAAACGGACAAGTAAAACGATATAAAGTTAAATACGTTGTCAAAATGTACGAATAAAAATAAAATATTAACTATTAAAAGACATTTACTTTAGTAATACGTTAAAAAACTTATCGACTATCACTTACGGTAATAGTTCTTTACGCTTAAAAAATCGAATAAATAATTGAAAAAACAACGTTTTTTTAAAAACATAAGCTTTAAAATTTACATAAAGCTACTTCTAAGTTACAAGGTCCCCGAAAAGGTTTGCCGTTTAAAAAAACATTATACTAATTAAAGTAAACGCTGCGAATTTAATTTCGAACCTTAATAAACGCTTTAAAAAGTAAGGCTTTAAGCGGTATTTTATAAAAAAGGTCATTTTTATAAGTATATATCGATAACGTATTGTTTTTTTAATAAAAACTTAACAAAGATTAATAAGTTAAAAAGCCTTTTAAAACACTTTGGAATAAAAAACTTAGAAAACGGCTTTTTATTTTTTTAACATAAAAATCATTAAAAAGAAAAAAACCGAAAGATTTAAGTTTTACAGTAAAGATAAAAGGTGTTAAAGCGTTTAAACTTTTCAAATATTAAGTTATGAAAAAGCCTTCTAAATATTAATAAAAAGCTGGCCTATGAGCTAACCTGGTTATACGTTAAAAGTATTAAGTCGTGGTTAACTTAATAATATATACCATAATTGAAACCTAAATCGATATGCAGGGTTGGGAATTAATCTATTAATATTAATATTAATATATTAATTCTAAAATTCCCAACTCTAAACGTAAGTAAACCTACAACGAAAGCTTATTTATAAGTATTATGATAACTTATATATAAATTAGCTATTTAAGCTTTAACTATTAAGTTTTAGTTCGCAAGTTTTACTGGCACGACTTGTCGACGAACGTACGTAAATACACTTATTCGTGTTTTACGTACTTGTTTATCCGTATACTTCGCTATAAGCTATATAAAAAACCGTAGTCTTTATCTGTATTAAAAGGCCGTTTTAAAAGCTTAATATAAACTTTACCACCGGCCTGCCGTAGAACGTTTTACCGGACAGGTTCATTATGAATGCGCTTTTCGTAATATAAACTGTTTTTTAAGTTCGCTATTTTTATTTTTTTTGTAAAACGGCTACGGCCGCGGAGCTCATTCACCTTTTTTATAGACATATAAAATTTTAATTCGGGCTTTTTAAAAGTATTATAAATAACCGAGATAAGCTGTTAACTATAAGAGAACGGCCGTAGGTCGTCACGTGTGTGGCACAAGATGTAAGAGAGCAGTATGTGAGGTGAGGAATAGACTTTTGCTTACCGACTCATCTGCGAAGAGCCGGCGAGGGCTCGCGACTATATGCGAGCCCGGACAGATGGAAGGCGCTTTCGCGTCTTCTTTGCCGGGCGCGTAGCGTAAAAATGGCGTGACGTTATCGGTACGCCGGCGCAATACTCCCGGCAGGCCTTCGGCGAGAGGCCGCCCATCTATCCTAAGAACTAATATACAAGACTGCACGTGGGCCAGGGCACGCGTAACAGGGATGAGTGGAGTGGGTCACGTGCAGGCAGTAGGTAGTCCTTTACATCGACGTTAAACGCTATATTAATTGTTTATAGTCGTCGTAGGTATTTGGCTTTTTTTGCCTGATAAGTAACGCTACATTTTTTTATCTAACGATTTTTTTAAATCGTAAATTACGGTATTATTATCGGGAAAGCCGACCAGGCCGCTTTTTATAAACAAGCTTTCGAATTGAAATAAAAACTTGTTAAATTTTTTGTTGTCGCGTTAACGTAATCGAATAGGTTTTTTTCGGCTCGGTTTTTTTATTAAAGATTAAATATATCGAGTTTTAATTAACGGTTAGATACTTTGTAATATAATTAAACAGTAATGCTATTCGCACCGTAAAAAAAAGCTGTTTGCACTTTAACCTTTGTACAGTACAAAGCTTACTGGGTTCGGCCATGTACATAGGTTTTTAAAATGGCCGTTCCCACGGCCACGCACTTGAAAATCCCGTCATTTAGCCCATAGATCTGTCACCAGGACGTAGACTCAGCTAGCCAAGCGTTTTCGATAACACCTGTAATTTGGGCATACGACTTGTGAAGCTTTTAACCGGACTTAGTATAAAGGCTATGTACTGTACAAATTTTAAAGTGCAAATAGCATTTTTTTACGGTGCGAATAGCATTACTGTTTAAAAAACCTTTTTAATTTTTATCATAAGTAAAAAAAAGTTCCACATCGAAGGTGTGTGTTTACGGCCCAGCGATGCTTTTATAATTTTTATGATATTATTTACTTTATCCTTTTATTATATACGCTTTATCCGATAATTATACACACGCGTTACTTCGTTTGTTATAAGCGCGTCGGGCGCGACGTTTTTATCGTTAAGAAGACGGAAAAGCGAGTGAATAACTACGTCGTTGGCATATATAACTTCTTCGTCGGTTACTTTCGACTTTTCTTTTTATAATATTTACAAATTTTCTTCGTGCACTATATTACCGCTATATTCGCATCTTTTTTGTAAACATTAAAAAAAACTTTGAACGCGTAAAACGCATATTTATAAGATTATCCCCCTTTCGATACGTAACGCTTTCGCCGCGGTTAAGACTCGTTTATTATATTTACCGAAAATAAAATATAAAATGGTAAAAGTATACAAAAAATGTAAACGAGGAGATGAGCGAGTTAAAGCTCGCTTTTATTAACACCGTTACGCGGCGTGTTTATAACACTTCGCACCGGGTCGGGGCACGGCATTTTTTTTAATCGGCCTATTAACCGGCTACGCCGTTATTTCGGCGGCTATATAATACGCCGCGAATGCGCGCGCCGTTACTCGCGCGCGGCCCCCCGGCTTAAGCCGTAATAAATCCTTTTACCACGCCGCCGGCTTTAACGACGGTTTAACGGGATTTATCCGCCGAACGAAAGGTATTACGTTTATAAACGAAACTGTAACGCTTTCGCGGGGCCTCGTAAAAGGCTCGGCTCGATTTTGCTAAAGTTAACGATAAAAAAACGAGTAGGTTATTACGGCGCTCGTTTTTTATATAATCCGTGGCGGCGTAAGTTATTATTATGTTTAAACTTGTAATACTGCTTTCGTTTATTACTTTTATATTACCGAAAGCGGAAATTTTATTAATAAATCCGCCGCTAACTAGCCTTTTAAAACGAGTCGACGTTAATATATTACATACGTTTTTACGACTTTATTTACGTTATGTTTTTCGGCGTAAAAATATGCCGAATGTTAAAAACGATATCGTTTTAACGTTTAACTACGTTTTCGCGAAGCAAGCTTGGTACGCCCGTTATATACGTTAAAAAAGGCGTTGTTACCACGGACTAACCGGTTTAAAAGGTCACTTTTCGAACTTGTTAATATCTTTTTTTTAAGCCTATAACTTTATTTTTAAAGGCGGTCGTGCTACTATAAACGCCGCGGCTTTACGCAGGCTTTTAACGAATGCCGTAAAAACCGTCCGTCGATTAATACGCTTTTTAATATAAAGCTTCGAAGTTTTTAAACGGTAAAATCGGCTTTTTTTAAGTGTAACATCGCTACCTTTTTAACGCGGTAATAACGACGTATATTACGTACGTGGCAACCGACCGTAACCTTTTCCGCTTCGCGTATTCGGTGCGAGACCGCGACACTGTTCGCCAATAAGTTTAAGCTATTCGTATCAGGGTGCTTCGTTTAACGTTTAAATAAACGTTAAACGTGTGTAAACGCTAACTATTATTAATTTTTTACGGTGTTAATAGCATTGACTTTAAGGTTAGTTATAATACGTACCCGCGCCGCCGCGCTATTACGAATATTAAAGCTTTTTGCGATTCGTCGCGATTAAATAAAAAGGTAGAAAAAACGAGTGTTGTAACGTAAAAACGGCCGAAAATAAAATAAATATTAAACGAAAAAGTAAAAGTATTTTTAAAAAAAGCTAAATAAAATAAAATTGTTTAAATTAATTTACTTTTTTTACGTTTTTGTTTTCGCTTTGGTGGCTTAACCGCCTCGTCGTGCCACTTTTTTAATACGCGTTTTTTTAAGAGTAATGCTATTCGCACCGTAAAAAAATGCTATTTGCACTTTAACCTTTGTACAGTACAAAGCTTACTAGGCTCGGCCATGTACATAGGATTTTAAATAATGGCCGTTCCCACGGCCACGCACTTAAAAACCCCGGTATTTAAACCGTAAATCTGTCACCAGGACGTACACTAGACTCACCTAGCCAAGCGTTTCGATAACACTTGTAATTAAATTGTAAAGCTTTTAGCCGGACTTAGTACAAAAAGCTATGTACTGTACAGATTTTAAAGTGCAAATAGCATTTTTTTACGGTGCGAATAGCATTACTCAAAAAAAACGCCTTCGCCGTTAATTTTTTAACTCAATATAACTTAACGGAGTACTTCGTTAAGTCATTTATATTTATATTAACCTTTTCGCCTAATAATATCGTTGTAAGGGGTCAATGGCGAGTGTATTCAACTGACTAATGCCGTATCTATCAATAGGAACGCATTACAGAAAGAGAGAAAAAGAAGTCAAATATCCCCGTGTCGTGAAATAACATAAATAAGGGCTCAAGGCTGTGGCACGTGCGCCGGCTAGCACGTGCTCAGCAGAAGAAACAATCGGCCGAGTGCAGTCGAGGCCCTTCATGGGCGCAGCCCGTTACAATCGTATCGCTTTTAATATATAAAAAAATTCGCCGCCTTCGCTATACACTAGCCGTATGAAATGCCAATTAAACATTTTTTAATACGTATAATATCTTTTTAAAATATTATTAACTTTACTTTAAAAACGATTAAGCTAGCTTTTATTAATCCGTATTAACGTTTTGATTATAATATAATTAATGTTTTTTTTTGTTTATTAACGTTTTTTATTAATATAATAGTCTTTTAATTACCTTTTTTTAACTATTTAAAACTTATTGGTTTTTATATTTTGAGGCCAAAATATAAAAACCAATAAGGACAAAGTCAACGTTTTTCCGTTTTAAACAGCCACGAATCGCGAAATAACACAACGTATACATTTTTTATTAAACGTTAACTTTTTACGTAAAAACTAAACGATAGCTTATGTAATGGGAGAGACAGGATAGGAACCAGAAGGTAGGGATTCAACAGTATATTCTCAAAAGGTAGGTCATAAAGCGTACAAAGACTGTTACTTGCCCCCTAAAGTGGACCTCGAGGGAGACCCGAGGTCCCGAAGCTGGTCCCACAAGGTCCCTCGGAGGTGCCTATGAGGCCCCTTCTAGGTCGGTGCTATGATCCGTCAAGCGAGGTGAAAACACAGACTCTCCACACAGTGTCGTGATATAGTGTGGGTTCGTATCCATACTGTCTTCGGACTGCCTCAGCACAGGTCCCTTACAGCTTAACTATTATAAATGCCGTTAACCGGTTAATAACTTTTCCTTTCATTTTAAAGCGGCCGAGACAAGTAATACGCTTGGAACTAATTATAATAAGCATTTAAAAAGATATGGCCTCGCAAATGGTTATAACAAGCACTTAAAAAGAGATGGCCTCGTAAATGGTTATGGCAAGCACTTAAAAAGTGTTTAACGTATAAAACACTTCGAAGGATAAATTGGCTGTTATAAAAGACGATGAGTTAAAGTATAAAAAGGCTGACGAATTTTCTCATGCTTTAAGGCCTCGGAAAAGGATTAATTGGGCTTATCGCCTAACTCATTTTTAATATAATAATTGATTTTTTCACGAAGGCGGTGTGGAATTTGTGGAGGTCACATGAGATGTGGATCTTTTGGCTGGAGCTAGTATGCCGGGCATGTACTGTACATTTTCTAGGGTGCAAATAATAAATTTTTAGGTGGCGAATAGTATCACTTTTAATTAAACCGTTTCGGCACCCGTTATAAAATTAATTTAATAAGTATATATGTGTTTTTTACATATAAATATATTTTATATTTAAGTGAATAAATTTATATTCACTTGAATATATTTTATAAATAAGAATATAACCTATATTTAAATGAGTATATTTAAATAAATATAAATACGGGGCATATTTAATAAATATACTTACGTGAATAATAATATAATTTTTTGACTTTGAATATATTCATATATTTTTTCCAGCCCTGGGTTTTATCACTTAAAATTCCATATCTTTCTCAGGGTTGGGAAAGAATATGTGAATATATTCAAGGTCAAAAAAATCCATATTCCTTTATTCTTCCCAACCCTGATCTCTTTAACCTTACGTCCTAGCTCCATTGCATGTAAAAACGTACGACGGTGACCTGCCACTTCACCACGCAAGATCTTCTCTCTATCCCATTGGTCAGCAATAGTGCGATAAAGCATTTTCTTTCCTTTAGTCATGATACTAGGGTATGATAAGCCCATCATGTTGAGCAGAATGTCCGCCAGTATCATTACTGAAACCCTGTACCTCATGGACGAGTCCAGCAGGTCATCCGTGGGCTTTTCACTTCCATATAGTAAACGGCGTATTTCACCGTGAAGCTGTAAGTTTAAGCCCGCGTTGTCTGGTCTTGGAAAAGCTCGAAAGTATTGTTGAGCCAACGTGGTAATAACGATCAGTTTCTTTTGGGTCAAGGCCGATCTTCGCTGCTGGGCAGGTGCATCGTGCTCATCAAGGCCGGCTTTCGAGGGTGCAATTCATCAAAGACTCTCCCACTTGTTCTTGAAAAATGAGAGAGGAAGTCCAAACCGCTTTATTATAATGCGTTTCCTAATCATCCATTTGTGCGGAAAATTACATGTGCTGGCACTCATCTATACTCGAAATGTCGTCTAGGACTGCTTTCAGCGTGGGTCCAGGTCCTATTAGCAAGAAAGTGGTGCCAAATATAGCCTGAAGGTCTGTCCACAGAGATCATAACACTCGATAAGAGCAGATGGTGGGAAACCGTGAAAGTCCACTGCTATTCTCCCGCCTGGTTGATCCGTAATATGCCTCGGTGTCTTAGACAGTCGCTTTTGAGACAGAACACGCCTCACAAACGCATTCGGGGCGACCTGGGGCGATCTTTATGCCGTCCACATAGGACTGGAATTTTGTGAACACCTGATCACGGGATGTCCCAACCTTCTATGCCACACCATTCTCTCCGCGCGTGTCTTCCTTCTTGATGTTGCTGTAAAGTAGGAGCGTGCGGGTATAGCCTCCTGGCTTGACGGGGGACGAATAAAGTACAAGTTGTCTTCTCTCACAATTGTGCCTAGGGGAGTGCCATTCAAGTGGAGGAAATGGGCCTGAGGTGGCAAGCACGGAGCCAGGAATCATATCGACAGGGTCCATATTACGACTCATGATCCAACCTCCCGCGAAGCAGTATGAGAGCAGTATCGTCGTAGGCAGGCTCTTTGGTAGATATCTTTTAATGGAACTGGCACGCAGCTCTGGTGTACCGTCTTTTACAAAGTTTCCTGTGCCGCCAATAGCGACGCCGAATGACTCTTCCTCACCGTGACCAAAAATCAATGTTCACGGCACCCCTACACTGCGAGAACCTTGTCCCGCAAGTGCCGGTGAACGTTTCAAGATGGAGCACAGATGGCGACTGTTTTGTCGCGCGCATTTCCAGTGGCAAAACGCGAGCTGATCCAAAAAAGGAGAAAAAGTCAATCAAAACGATGAGATGCTCGGTGTTTGTGGCTGCTAGGGCACCTTGTTCTTTAACGGTGGCTAAAAACGCTCTAAAGGAATTGCTCGTGGAACAAACCCGACACTTCCTGTGGTTTCGATCTGATTAAGACGGCTCTTATGGAGGACAGCTCGTCTTTCTTTCGTGGGACGAGTAAATGCGAGTGTATAGGTTTATTTTCGAACTGGGGACAGCAAATGGTGAAACAGGTAAAAGTCCGAAAAAACCCATCCGTCTAATTTCGGGTCAACCTGATTTTTATGATCAGTGATCTCAAATACTGCGACTACTCGACTGCGTGGGGGAAAGTTAAGGGGATATCTAGTGGTAAAAAATCTCCCAGCCAAATCTTTTGTCGTTCCCGTGCAGCGCTTAACTGCCTAAAAGCTACCAAGTGTGGAAGGGTTTATCGTAGTCATTGCAACGATGGTGAAATGATATAAACAAAAAGAACATACACTGAAAAAAGGGGAGACAGCGGAAGACTTAAAGTAGATGATGAAAGGTATCTTAATGTGCGAGTAAAGATCCTGCCGCCACTGGCTCGGTGTAATGGCCTGAATGAGTTGCTTGTTGCGGCATTCTGTCATGATAATGCTCCATTTGTAAACCCAGCTTCGGAAATCGGCTTCAGGCTTTTCCATGGATGCCATGGCCGCGTAGTACTACTGTGTTATGTTTGCTAAAAGCGTTTAAGGCGTTACATTGAGTTGGCGAACAATTTCATCGTACGGGATATTTGGGTCTGGCGTCGCTAAGGCTTTCAAGATCAGAGACAGTGTAAATGAGGTGTGTTCCAAGATCCATTTGCTAACTTCGAGTATTTCCTGCTGTTTTTCGTATTTCTTCCATGCCTGAGCATTGTTGCCTGCTGGTTCTTGTAGCCAGGCGGTGCGTTGATTTGGAGGAAACATATTGTCAGCTTCGTATTTTTGGATGGCCACGCTGGTGAGTTCTGCTGACCATTGGGGACAGGAACTTTTCGGCTGTCTCCCCTTTCTTCAGTTTATGTTCTTAAGTAAAAAGTTGTACGAGTACAGGGAGAAACCCGAAAGGTAAGGTAGATAAAGACTCAGCGTGATAAATTACGCATTGTGACACAGTAGGCAATCATAAAAGCGAGGAAGAAGCGACCGTCTGTTGCTTTTTGTAATATTAAGGGTAAAGATGTAGTAAATATACAACTTATATAATCATGTAAGCTGTTACAAATAATCCTTTATAACCCACCAAAGCCAAAGAACAGCAATGAAAAAGTATGATCGGTCACCGCGTTTGTGTTCCTCACCTTCACACCTTTCGTATAGGCCCCCATCTAACACATTGTCGCCTCCTGCCTGCTCCATTTACGTTGGAAGATAAATCGAACCTAGGCGGTCTTCACCGCTTGCAACGTGTGGGTTAAAAAGAGCGTGGATCAATGTCATGTGATTTCCGATTTGGGCATTTATAACGTTGAACCAACTCTTAAACCAAAAGCGGACCCACAGCTAGTTTACTACGCTGGAGTCGATACAACCTATTAAATGCAGCAGTAATTCACACTTGGCGCGAAGCTGCTACTGTTACAGAAAAGTCGCCCCTATTCTTAACTGCGTTTGTCCTGTGGACTGCAACGGACCGCGACAACGCACATGTTTATATTCTACACCTCTTGTTACTGAGCGACGCTCAGTAGGAATTGGCTGCTTCACTCTTCTTCTCTCCTTTTCTTCAACGGGCACAGAAGGGTCACGTGCCTCGCTCTTGCATTGTTTCAGCCATGGCGACGCCGTTGGATGGCGACTATCATGTTCGCTTTTTACCTCTCAGATACGACTCGCAGGATTCGGATGCTTCTGCGCTGCGTCTAATACATGCACTGCGACCCGAATGGCAGGCGGCTGGCTCAAAGGTCGAATTCGTACGATTTACGGATGGAATCACAAACACACTCTTGAAGGCAATTTACAAAGCGCCAGGTTTGTCGGTAGACGATATCGACCGGGAGGCCTTGCTTCTACGCGCCTACGGCC
This sequence comes from Graphilbum ipis-grandicollis, assembly GCA_019925625.1. Taxonomy (NCBI): domain Eukaryota; kingdom Fungi; phylum Ascomycota; class Sordariomycetes; order Ophiostomatales; family Ophiostomataceae; genus Graphilbum; species Graphilbum ipis-grandicollis. Next base: position 1,389,529 of record JADHKH010000002.1, on the reverse strand, counting down.
ATGGAACCGACCTTATCATTGACCGACAACGTGAGGCACAAAACCATGAACTGCTCATGCGATATGGCCTTGCCCCCCAGCTTCTGGCCCGCTTCGAAAACGGGATGCTGTACCGATTTATCCGGGGAACAGTAACCCGGCCCGAGGACATGCGTCGACCAGAGATATCTATTGCCATTGCCCGACGCCTTGCACAATGGCATGCCATAGTTCCATGCCTGCCACAGGTTGCGCCCGGGAACACACAGCCCGCGGAGGCCTCAACAACCAGCTTCGAGACGGTGGGCACAGCGGACGGTACGGTTGGCGATGCAGAGATTGCGCGGACAGGTGGAGGGTCCCGTACGGGTGGCGACGATAAAGGAAGGGGGGGGGGGGAGCTAGCGAACGAAGCCGCGGAGCAAAAGTTGACACCGAACCTCTGGACTGTATTGCAGAGGTGGATTCATGCACTGCCGACTGAGACTGAGACACAGATCCAGCGCCGAGATGTTTTGCAAAAGGAACTGGATCATGTGATTAGTACCATGAGCCAACGCCCAGGTCTGGGTGCACAGGGCCTTGTGTTTTCACACAACGACCTGCTCAGCGGTAATGTTATCGTGATGCCTGCGAAATCGGATGGGGGTGATGGTCGTCCGGAAGTTACCTTTATCGACTATGAATATGCAGTCCCGTCACCTGCGGCGTTTGACATTGCCAACCACTTTGCCGAATGGGGCGGCTTTGATTGCGACATGAGCGTCATACCAACTGTAAGCCAGCGGCGCTTCTTTATCGACGAGTACATTCGCACATACCTGGGCTTGCAGCCTACGCCTTCGTCAGGGTTGAAAAAGGGGGGCGACTTATCACAAGTCAAAAGCGCACATGTGGCATCTGAAGCCGCCAAACTATTTGAGGAAGTTGATGCCTTCCGGGGGTTGCCTGGATTCTATTGGGGTATCTGGGCATCGATTCAAGCCACTATTTCAGAAATCGACTTTGATTATGCTTCTTACTCCGAAACACGGCTTGCTGAGTACTGGGCTTGGAAGGCCGAAGTTTCTGGCAGCCGTGCTGCCTCTGGCGCTGCCATGTCTCTTCGCGAGCAGCGCTGGGCGCAAGAAACGGACGGAGGCGGCCACTTGTGAAGTGCCAGAAAAGGTGCTGGGGGGGATCAGTCAGTTGCAGAATTGACTAGCATAGGATGACCGCTTGCTTTCTCTTCTCCCAGTCTGGGTCGTACGGTCAAGGGAGTTTTTAATGAGTTCTCTATCTTTAGCATTGGGCGAACATTCAACATGGCTCTTGAAATGTTTTCCATTTCACTCGATTTCATAGGTTTTTGGGGGTTCTTCGTTATTCTTCAGACTTTAAAATAAGCGTATCAACTATGAGCGGCACTTTTGCTTTCCAAGGGCAGCCCCTTTATATCTATCTATACTGCTATGGGAGCTATCTTTGTCCTGATTTTCTTCGTATTGTATGGTCCAGTGTACTATTCAACCACCAACAGGCTACAAGCAGAAACCCATTTTACTACTTGCAGCCACAAGTCAAGAGCCTCGGCTCACGATCCAACTAACACCGATGACGTCTGGTAGTTTTGTATATTCAGTCCTAGCTAGCCATCGCTATATATACATGCATGCACCCGTGTCCCCAAAGCTACCTTTCGTGCCCACTACCAATGGCTTGATCGCTCGGAGGCTCAGGTAAGAGATGGCGTTGCGACAAGTCAGAGTTCGAGTTCTGGGACCTTTCGCGTGAGGAGGTATTTGGTATGAGCGGTTTCCCTTCTGTTGGTGATTCCTTTTCACCCGCAAAGGCCAATGTGGTGGGAGTCGCGCCCATGCTTAACTTGGAGACAGAACTGCCAGAGTGGGAGCTGGCTGATGTTGTAGCCGAATTTGCAGTGCCCGCGCTTCGGGGTGCCGAGGGCACGATAACGTTGAGAACACAGTCATCAAGATGTTCATAAAACTCTTGTGCCGAGAGAAATTGGCTATGACAGATGGAACATCTAGCTGTTGCGCCTCTCCCATCTTCTTCTGTCAATATGGTAGGACGACCAGCGGCCAAACTATTGGGCACCTTGCGGCTATTTGGCGGTGTTTGTTCGACATTGTGCACAGCCGTCAAGTGTCGTTTAAACACATCGGCACGGTTGAATGCCTTTTCATACGCTGTGCCGACTCCATGGCAAAAGGGGCATACCATAGTGCCCTTGTAGTGAGTGAGGGCATGCCTGTTCTTGTCATACTTTCGAGCAAACCCCTTTGTATGATACTCACACGTCTCTATGGGGCATTTTTCCGGTCTTTCCTCCATGTGCGTCAGCATATGAGCTGCCAAGTCCTTGAAGACGCGGCCACACTCGGGATGGGGGCATCGGTTGCGATTGGGAGGATGGCTCTCCTCCGTTTTGATATTCGGAATTGAGAAGGGGGCAGGCTTTGGCCCAGGACTGGCCTGATGAGGGAAGTGGGCCGTACTGGTTGGTGTGATTGTGGAGAGGGGAGTGTCTGCTGCTGGAAGAAAAGAAAGTGATTGGGTCTGTAACGGAGGCAGAGAGTGCTGCTGGGACTCTAGGCGCGACGGTGGACGTGGATGCATTTGCTTGGGCAGCTTTTGCGGCATCTGATAATGCGGCGGCACGTGTTGTTGGATAGAGGCCATTTGTGCCGGCGGAGGAGACTGTAGCGAAGACATGCGCATCTGCAAAGGGGCGGCCACGGATGACGGAGGTGCCGCAGGGGCCGCGGAAGATTGGGCTGACTCGGGTTTCCGAGCATGCGTCGCCGGCTGGCTGTGCATGGACGGCGTGCGTTCCGAGTGAGGCGACGGGCGATAAGCTGCTGCAGATGGAGAGGCAAAGGATAAGGCGTCATGAGGTGGCGAGCGGTGTGTCTGGGGAGACGTCGGGTAGTCAAGGATCCTGTAATCAGAGTAGTCCTCGCCGTCTGACGAGACTGGGTCGTCCTGGACATCCAAGGACTGGCGGACTTCCTGCATCCAGTCTTTCAGAACGGACATGGGAGGCCACTCGCCACTGGCCTTGCCGCCTTTGTTGAGGTTGAAGTGTGCACGGCGGAGGTGGGCGGCAGCATTGTAGTATGCGCCGTACTTTTTCTGCGCAAGACAAGCCTTGCACTTGGTCAGAGGAACCGTGGGCTGGGGCGAGTTTGGCGGCAGGCGGCTGAGCGGAGGCTCGATACACACCCATCGCTTAACGAGAGCAGCATGTTTTGCGTCGATATGCCGCCGCAGTTCATGGTCACCGCGAAAGCCCTCGGCGTATTCGTTGCACTTGTTGCAGTACACGCGACGCATGGGCGGCCTCTGATAGGCCGAGCGTGCTTTTCCCGTCTGGGTTGGGGACGTGAAAGCAGAGACAGGGCCGATGCTGCGCGGAAAGGTCGGGCTGCCACCATCGACGGTATGCCTTCGGGCGGTGCTTCTGTCGAGCGAAGTGCTTTGGGGGGACTCGAAAAGCGGGCTTCCCGTCATGGATGCCAGTGTAGCGGCAGTGGCCCTGGCGCCGTCCACTGGCGGTCTCGCGCTGGACGCTGGCAAGTCCTGAGACGCAGGCTGGCAGACCGATCCTCGCGGTGCCACATGTGGTGGTCCAGAGGCCGATGATATACCGCCGTCATTAGCAGTCGAGAAAGCGGCGACCGAGCTTTGGCGCAAAAAACCGTGGCAAACGCCATCCTCCCACTCCAGGCCTCCCAGGTGCAGCAAAAAAACCTGTGTCGACGCAATGGATCTCTCCGACCACAGATCTCGCTTGATAATCATAGAGGCCGTGTTGAATAGCTCCCTGTCCTCTTCGGGCATGGGAGAGCTCGAAGCGTCGAGCAGCACGGGAAGCCACTCTGTGAAAACAGTGACCAACACCTCGTAAACGGCCTGCATGGCCTCGTGGCCGGTAGACAGGCCAGAATCGAGGCCCTTGGAGGTGGAGGGCAAGGAGTTTTGCCGGGGTTGGCGGGACATCATGTCGGCAAGAACGGTCCGTACCATGCTGAATATGCAGAGCGAGAAGAAGATGGACAGCCACTGCTTGGGGGCTACCGTGTCACCTTGCATAACGTCCTGGACAAAGGCATGCATAAAGTGAGATATGCACTGGCTGACAAGGCGATGGCGACTGTGGGTCTCGTAATCATCGGGCGGTGTTGTCGCCGGCTCGGCAGGGTGGAAAGCGTCGAGCTTAATGGAGGGATTGCGTTGGCGCAGATCGAGGAAAAGCACTTCCCTGAGCAGGAGTTTGGCCTGGTACAGAACTGGGAACGAAGAGGCTTCCTGGAGCCTCGTGGCTGACAGGAGACCACTTAGCTTGAGCAACTGCCAGAAATTGTAGGCAGTGCCGCCCATGTTCCAGCTGGAAGCAAGCATCCACAGGACGGGTGGCGGGCGGTCAAGGGGATCTCCAAAGAAGGAAGAAGAGGCAGAGCCATCGGTAGGCGGTGTACTAGCAAAGCCCTCGACAAGCCAAAAACCGTCCTCAAAGTCAAGATTGGTGCGGACAAGACCGATAACGTCCAGTTTGAGAGGATATGCCCTCATAAGGAAGTCGTTCATACTATGGCGACGGCCTCGGGGCGACGCAGTCGGAGTATGAACCTGGCCGGACGAAAGAAATGCTGTTACAAGACGTGGCAATGCGTTAGGACGGGGGGTGAGGAAGACGAAGCGAGGGAGAGGCACACACCTGGGGTGAAAATCTCAGCCAGAGTGGCAAGAGAACCGCGATAGCAACCGAGCACTGGCCAAAAGCAGGTATCTTGGGCCTCTGTGGCGGCGGAATGGCAGGAGGCGCACGGGGTGTGTACGTCACACTGTAGGGTGGTGTCAGTCGGAGCCAGAATGACAGCAGCAGGGGTTTTGAAGCTGGATGCCTACCTCTTTTCTTAGGATCTTGCACCGGAGACAAGGCTCGGCCTCGCGCGGAAGGTTGAGCTCGCCAATGGACTCTAGGCGGGAAGGGCCAACACGGCTACGCTTTAGGGGGGGTAGCAAAGGGTCGGCATCGGAATCGTCAGAGTCTCTAGGATGCGAGTGGGCAGCCAGTTCGGGCACGAGGGAGTAGTTGCGCAAAGAGTCGCGATAGTCGGAAGCATGGTGTGGTTTCGACAGGGGCGGGAGCTGGATACTGCCAGTAGAGCCTGGCTGGAGGGGTTGAGGGAAGCGAGAGAGCCGAGAGGAATGGGAGGGATGGGTAGGCTGAGGCTGGGAAAGCTGAGAAAGCTCAGAAGGCTGAAAGAGGGAAGGCTGGGGAGGCTGAGAGGGCTGAAAGGGCTGCGACGAGGCCGGGAAATGGCTGCTTGAAGGGGAATAAGAAGGCATCAAAGCCCGGTTTTGTTGTGAGTGTGCAGGCATGGTGACACGGGAGGAGAGAAAGCCGTCGAGGCTGGGATCCGGCGGTCTTGTCGGATCGGAAAAAACACTGGCCGTCGTATGGGGTGGCAGCAGAGGCGGCAGCGGCGGCGGGGATTCTTCCATGGAGAGGCCAGAGTCCCGCTTCGTCGGCACGGCGTGGACTCGGGCATGGAGGTCGCGGTCCTGGCGGTGGACAAAGCCGTAGATGTAGTGGAGGCAGTTCTCGTGGGGACATTTGTAGGAATGGTGCAGCGACGGCGGCGGGGGATGATCGCGGGTGTCCTGCAGGTCTCTGGCAGAGAAGTAGAGGCCTTCTTTCTGCTGCCACGCCCGCACAACGGGGTCGTAGACGGCCAAATTCCGGCGTAGCCAGTGGCCAAAGCCGGAGGGGGCATCGCTATCGTGGACGGCTTCCAATGTTCTGATGACGTGGGGATCGCACAGATCGTGACCTGGAGGTGAGCAGAGGCACGACCAAACAAGAGAAATGGCATGGAGGGCGTACCTTGATCTAGACAGGCGATTTCGAGACATTCGGTCTGGTATTGAATCTGGCGGGCCTCCTCGATTTCAGAAAGAACCGGGAGCCGGCTGGGGGACACTGGGCGGCGACGTGTGAATAACAGATAGGAGGACAAAGGGGAGAGAGCGACGCAGCAAACTCACAATGACTGTCGGCAAAAGCTCGCAAGGCGCGCAGCTTGTGGCGCAGATTGTCCAGCTCCAGCCGCACGTTGGGGCCGAACTTGCGGGGCAGGAGCACGGCCAGTTTGGCCTGGATCTCGGCCTGCTTGGCCAGGAGCGCCTCAATGGCTGGGCTGAGCGCGGCCGGGTCGAGCATGGCCGGATCGTGGGCGGCCGGCAAGGCTGCGGGAATGGAGTGATCAGCTGGGCCAGCGGACATCTCGGTCGTCATGGCTGTTGGCCAGGGCGGCGGTGGCGGCACAATAACGGAGGGGCAGCGAGGGGGACTGGTGGGATGACTCGGCACAGCGCTTGCGATGAGGCATGCTCTCTTTTCACGGGCCCTGCGGATGCCGCTGGACAGGGCAGGAAGAGCACGCAGCGTGAGACTGCTTGGCCGGCGGGGGCAAGCTGGTGGGCCGACGTCTCTCACCGTTCTGTTTGCAATCTGCAGAGCGATTTTCTGCGTTGTTGCTGCTACCAGACGCTCTGGATCGGCATCGTCAGCCCGCTTGGTTCCGGGTCAGCGGTGGCGCCCGAGCGACGTCGTTTTGCGGGCCGTCTTCCGGGCCGTCGTTCGGGCCGTATTGCTCTGTCGTCTTTTGGACTGTCGGGTGGTCGTCGGCCGTTTCTCTGGTCGGCCTGCTATGTGGCCGGAATGGTTGGCTTTGCGCTGACTCGCGGCAGCTTGCTTGTTCAAAGAAGCCTAAAGGGGCGGCGTGCCTGGGAAAAGACTTGAGATGCCTATGTTTTAAGCGCTCTCTCGGAGGACCGACTCGCTACGCGCTGTATTTGTTCCGCTGCTGCCGTCCGAGGGACGAGAGTTAATAAGCTCGATGGAGATGCCTCTGCACAGAAAGCGGGGCGCGTTGGTGCTGGGGCGAGGACGGCAATGCCTGCGTTACAGACATGGAAAGGCGTCGTGCGTACGCGCGGATGACTGCCGATGGGTGCTGTTCCCGGCGGCTGGAAGTTGCGCACGCGTGCCGGTCGCCTGAGAAAGTGCTGGGCGATGGACGGAGTGCGCCGCAAAAAGTGAAGTGGCGACGAAGAGCTGGGGATGGGGCTGGCAGGTGGTCAAGAGCGCCGACACTGGGGGATAAGCAGGGGAAAGCAGCAAGGAAGCGGCAAGGAAGCAGCAGGGAAGCAACAGGGACACATGCAGGCAGACGAGCGGGCGGTCACCAGGGCGAGGCGGGCTAAGGACAACAGCAAGGGCCGTCATATCAAACATGGAAGAGGTGGAACAAGATGTAACGGTGCTGGTAGTGCAACGGCGGCGTGCAACGGCGGCGTAGTGCAGAAAGCACAGCTTGTTTGCAGCGCAGTCTAGGTAAATCTGGTGTGCGAGACGTCTGCGGATGCACGATTCGCCGTTTGACGGCTCTGCTCGGCTTCTGCTCTGCTTTTTCTCTGCTTTTGCCTCTGCTCTGCTTCTGCTCCACCTCTGATTTCTAGCCTTTGTACTGCTGCAGCTTTAACGCTCCACAGCTCTGTGGTGCAAGCACAGCCGGGCCAACGGGCGCGGCAGACCCAGGCGGCATGCGGCCGTGGGCTTCTGCGCTTCTGCGGTTGATTCCCCGTTTCCCGTGTCAAATTTCCCAATATGTACGTACAGGTACTTAATTCACTGCGCTATCCTGGGCGCGACTTCCAGGCCCCACTGCGCTGGCAATACGACTGCGCATACTACTTTGTGACTTTGCAATGGAAGTACCGCACAAGCTGGATTCGAGCAGCCGCTTCGACTGTTTTGTACCCTCTCTGTACTGCGCACGCAAGAGGCTGCCGATTGCGTGGACGCGTGTCCTTTCTTCGCCACAGGCCCAACACTGCCAAGAAAAACATGGGAAAAATTAAGCATTGTAACGGTGCGTGTAGTGTATAAAGTATTATGTACACTACGGGTACACTATTAAAGCTCTGCAACGCTTAAGGGGAAAAACCGTTGAAAACGCGGCCGGGCCGGGGTGCTGTGGTGTTGGTGGAGCATTTTAGCGCACATGCCACTGCCTGCTCCAGCTACACCGTGCGGCTATCGCTTGAATACTTGGCCACACGCCGTGCTTCAGTATGTGTACTTATGTTTTTATATCCGCACCGTGCCTTGGGCTGAACATATCAGGCTTGCTTAACGCCGTTACATTACGAGTGGTTATCTTGTATTTTCTTATTCGATTTAGTATTTTTACATAGTATTTTAATTAAGACTTGGACTTACATTACGTTTACAAGGCATTACTTGGCGGTTGTTTATATCATACTTATATAATGTACACTACACTACACGTTTATATACTTTCATGTACTATCTTGAGTAATGAATTCTGCTGCTGCTCTTAGTGTACACTACTACTGCTATCCTTGTACGCAGCTGTCTGCAAGCCCCGCCCGGGAAAGTGGAGTCTGAAAACGCCTGGTGGTACGCAGGGCGGAGACAACTCCCCAAGCTAGTCTCAATCCTTCAGTCTCGTGTATTTGTTTGTATTTAACACAATTACGGCAAGCAAATTACGAGGGCGTACTTTGCGCGCAGCAGAGGCTGAACACGAACAATACTTGGTAAAGACGAAAGCTGGGGGATTGACACGCAAAAAGGCGTGTGATATGCTGAAATGGAGAGGGATCACGACTAGAAGGAGAGCAAAAATTCATACATAAAGGCATTTTAACTTAACCCGTCACCGTCTGTGTACTCCAAGGGGTTTCTGCTGTTTGATCGAATGGAGCTTCGGGACACACCGTATGAGGCTTTAAGCCGCGCTTCGCAACATGTATATTTCCAATACTGCAACGGCGTGCCGCACTACATATTCCACACCCACTAGTGTGTATATTTCATACGAGATACTTTGCAAGTGCAAACGGTACTTTGAACTTGTTCCGCCACTCTGTCTTGCCAGCCAGCGAATTGGTGGAGACTGTGGCGTGGTTCTGTCTGGAAAGAAAGGGGGGTTACATTCGCAACCGTTTAGGATAACGACGCCTTTCCTACCCTGCACTCTGCGCCGTCACCGGAAACCGACCAGCGTTTTACGTCACATTTCAGAATGCCACCCTACGCTCCGCGTACCCTCTCCGTACTTTGGAGGTACTCTTCAGAGAGCGAGCGTTCCCAGGGCTCTGTCTCCTCTCCCGCGTTTGTCGTTTTGGCTGACTCAGCGCCCAGCCTTTACAGAACAGGCACCTAGACACCGGCACTCGCCTGCATGGCCTGGTGTTTCGCACCGAGCCAGCGGTCCTTTGCCCACGCCGCCACAGGCTGCCATGTGCTTTGCATGTCTATCCAGGGCTGGGTCTAGCCGGAGCTCCATTAGCTGACGCCCCGTCTTTTCCTCGGTCGTGCGAGCACAAGTCAACACTACACTATGGGGCACTGCTTCCTGCGGTCGCTTTGTATCGTCGTACGTTTCCTGTGTTGTAAAACAAAAGATAACTTGGCTAATTATGCAAATTGTGCAATATGCCCTACCTGTGCCCTACCATGCCCCATTCCCATCCTAGCCGAATACCGCCTCCCAGAGTGTGAGAAAACGATACTCTCCATAAAGCGCTACCGCGTCGCCTTCCCGTGCCATTCAGGCCCACGGCATAATACAGCAAAGACGGCCTCAGGCATACAAAATACCGAGTATGCACTGCCACATGTTTTAAGCGTAAACCTAAGCCATGTGCTATCTCCGCCAAACCCTTCAATCTGTCGGGTCATCCTCCGCGTCCGTGTTGTCCCTGCCAGCCTTCCAGGTCCGGCCCATATTGTTGTCGTCTGCCTCGTGCATGGATCCCTGCCGTGTACTGTTCCGCCGCCGCCGGTGCGTCAAGACACCCGGGAAATAGCGTGGCTCAATGCCAGAAAGGTGCGTGTCGCCGTTGTTATCGGCTTGCCAAGGCGTGTCTTTGCTCGAAAGCACCTGTGGCGAAGAAAATAACGCCACGGGCGTGATGTTTGCTGTCGTGATGCGAGCAGGGCTAGAACCCGATCCTAAGAACGGACTGCTTGCCGCCGTGGCGCCGTCGCCCCGCGAGACCGATTGCCCCATCTGAGGCGTGGCCGCCACCACCGCCGCCACCGGCAGAGACACGGAACTGGAGGTCTGGGGTTTTGGCTCTAAACCAGAAGTAGGTCGGGGAGCAATCACTGCTGCCGATGTTCCGGTAGCCGTGGAAGCAGCAGTGGAAACAGCCATGGAGGCAACACTCGCCGAAGAAAACTTGCTTCGTCGCAAGGTTGGCGACGGCAGCGCCGCCGTACCTGTTGCGCTTCTCCCCCCCATCGCTGCTGCTGGCATCTCTGCTGCTGGCATCTCTGCTGCTTTGACTTCGCTTCTCTCCGGCTGCGGTGACAGCGGCGGCGCCTGCATGTGTGTGTACTTTTCAATCATCAACAACTCCTCACGGAGTGTGCTGTAACGAAAGTGCTCGCGCCGATCCGGCACATTGGTCTTGACCATCATGTTGCCCTCGACTCCGGGCTTGTAATACTCTGACCCGAGCCACTGCTGCTTGACCGACAACTCATAGCCGCTCTGCTTGACCGAGTTTTTGGCTAGCTCGCACATATCTACCGGGCTCAGCTTGTAAATCTGTGCAGCTACTGCATACTCCTCGATTAAAGGCTCCTTCGTAAAGGCAAACTGCAGCGGATCATCCGTCGAGAGCGACACATTGAGCCCACGCTTGAAGTATTGGTGGAAGGGGTTCCGTTCATACGCAAGGAAGAGGGCATTGTTACTCAGCGGCGACATGGCGATGCCGATCTGCTCCAGGTAGAATACGTACTGCAACAGCGGTACCTTGCGCAATAACAGCCCGTGGCTGATGCTGTGGGCGCACAGCGCCGCCACCGCCAAATGTTCGCTGTCTCCAGCCTCGCCACAGTGCGGCCGGAGCACAAAGGTGTTGAATCCACGCTGCTTGCGCCACGAATTCAGCGTCGCCATGTTGGCAAACAGGTAGTAGATCCAGTAGCTGTATGGCGGATTCTGCTTCGAGTCCCACTCCCTTGGCACCGGGAACTTTTTGTACAGCCGCCGCTCCACCTTGCTCTCGTCGTCAACGCTGTCGAAGCCGATGACCCGCTGAAGGAAGACGTGCAGCTTCGGTGACACTGACGGGTCCTTTGTCACTGCAAACAAGGGTTCAAAAAGATTCTTGATCACTTGCTCGAAGGAGTCCATCAGTTTGCTGGCCTTGTACACGTCAAAGAGCCGAGGAATCTGGACCAGCCAGCGCACGTTGTGGGAGAAAAGCTTATTGTCAACCACCCACGCAGCCAGTTTCTCCCACTCGTCAATCGATTTCCCATAAATGGATATGCGCCATTCCACCATTTGGTACTTGCTCGACTCCAAGTCGGCAATGACCTCTTTGGTGATCTCTGCCAAATACCGGCCTTGTATGTCATTGTCCGTCTTGAGAAAAATGGTTCGCAGCCGAGATTCGCCAACAGGATTGTACTTGAGATTGAACTTGTCGAATCGGTGGAATGAATCTGTATGGGCCTGATAATGTTAATGGATAAGCACACTGGAAACAAACGGGGAGAAAGAGGAGGGAGGTAAAAAAAGCTTCCCATCACTCACATGCATATCAAGCGTGTCAATGCTCAGATCATATGCCGTGAGCTTGATGCTTTCAAACACTTGCTCCAACGTCAGGTGCTGGCCATCGCGATAAAGCACCTTCTCTTTGGGTGATTTTTTCATCTTGCTTTTGATGAACCGGAGCAAGTGCTTCTGGTTCATACAGGCTGAGTGGTGTACATGTGTGTCCACCTTGCGCACATTGTAAAAGTCTCGATGCGGTACTTTTTTCGTCTCGGCCGTCTCCTGGTACTCATTGAGTAGGGTGTACAGATTGAACTTGCCCTCGAGGTATTGCAGCCGTCGGTACGCAAAGCTTTTGCTGGGCCCGTCGGCCGTCACCGACAGAATCGGCTCAAGATCCATGTAAAACTCACGGAGCGTCGGCACGTTGACCACGGCCGTATCTGCAGCTTCCGCCTTTTCGTTTTCAAACACCTGGTAGACACCGCTACCGTCCAAGTGGTAAACCATTTCGCTCGGCCCGGGCAGTGAGGCCATGACTTCTGCCATATCAAAGTCTTCGCCAATGTCCTCCCCGGGCTTGCGCTTCTTAGCCGCCGGCCTGGTTGGAGGCTGTGGTGGTGTCTGCTGCTCTTCGGTCTGGGACGATGACGACTGTGACGGAACAGCAATGTTGGCAAAACTGCTTCCCATACTACCAACAGTGCGGTTACCCGTAGCGGCCCCCTCAACATCAGGATTCCATGCCGGCTCAGGTGGGGGGGGGTAGATGGACCAGCTGACATCGTCCTTGGGGTTATCTGCAGGCCCCTGAAGAGACATGCGGATGTATTTATGGCGCAGGTCCAGCACCTTTTGAATACTTCCAAAAATCGTTGCCAGCTCGGACGTGACCTGTGGGTCCGCGTCGGCATACGTACTGCTGCCGATGCCTGACGGCTCTCCGATGCTGGCGCCTGAGTTGCCCATCCCGGATACCTCTACCGCCGCCAAAGGTGCAATTGTCGCCATGCCAGTTGCATGTGTTGAATACGGCATAGAGGGCCCAGGCCCGGCTCCAAAGGTGTCGCCCATGGCCGAACCACCGCCATCGGTAGCTCGCACTGACGCGGCTGCCGTCGACGTCATCGTGTCCAACTCGCTCATCCCGAGACCGATATTGAGCCCTGACATAGCTCTGGGGAGACGGCTTGTGTGATCAATCGCTTTGCTTTCATGCGGAAATCGAGGCAATGAGATACTGGTGTCTCTATACGCTGCAGCCTGTATGACCGGACTGCCGATGGGGGTCTGGTCTGGGTTGTACGGCTGCTGTTGCTGCTGGGCCATTCTTTGGAGATCAAGCTGGCTTTGCTGATAGAACAGCTTGGCGTCGCTTTGACTCATCTGGCGTTCAGCCACTTCGTCATAGTATGCCGACTTCTTGGGAAAATCCCGCGGCAGCATGCCATCCATCTCGAGGGCATTATCAGAGGTGCTGCCGCCACTAGAGGCGGCAACTTCTTCTTCGAACTGCTCCTCACCGCTCTCTTCGTCGCGGCCTGAAAGATCCCTTTCCCGAGCCATAACCATAGATCTGTTGCGTAAAAGTGTCCGTGTCGGTGGCTGTCTTGGAAGTCAACAGCAGAATGGTGATAAAGTGGGTGGTATTGACTGAAATGCTTGCTTGGATTAGAGTACTGGACGATAAGAAGCTAGCTAGTGTAGAGGGGAAAAGAGGGCCGGGACTCGCTAGCGCACTGCCCGCAATAGAATAGTATCGTGCCGATATGAAGGTGACACAGTAGTGTAAGACAGCTGTGCAAAGCAGAATTGGGAAAAAGTGCCAATACTGTAAGCCCGAAAAGCAGTATGTAAAACAGCAGATTCTATATGAAACATACGAGATGTATGTGAGGTGTACGGACAGTAGAGAAGGAGCGGTCAAATTGCTTGGAAAGACATACACACACTGTGTACACAAGCGATTTTATACGATGTGTAGTATTGAGTATAGGCGCGCCGGTCTAAAGTTGATGAAATGCTTTTAAAAAGTAAGACATGAACAGTCTACGATCGGTTCTTATGCTCGATGTATTGTGTGTTTGACGCCAACAAGGCTTTTATTAATAGTCTTCTTGTCGACGCTACGCCAAAACGATGCCTGTCTCAGCTTCCTCAGCTGAAAAGTGTTCTGCAATTTACGCAGGCTTGGCAAAATCTGCGAGTAATTCCAAGTATATACCAACCGGCAAAATCTTACAATTCAAACCGCCACACCGCTTTTATCATCTGTGGCTGGTAAGAATTCCCCACATCGCCCCGCGTCAACTACCCGAGTCAACGTTACTGCTCTTTTTCAAGTTAAGAACGGCATAGCCAACGGTTCTTTTTCAAGAACGACATAGCCAACAACATCGAGCAGCTCTACCAAAATGGATGATTTTGTCAGTGAGACCGATAGCGAATACACGAGCTACTGGAGAGACTGGGTATGCAACCCTTTTCCCACATTTATCCTGTCTATTGCCTTCATGTCCATGTCTTTTTCTTTTCTTTATGCTTTGCTTGGTCGCTGGGCCTCCCAACGGCATGCGCGTAGCAGCTTTCCCCATAGCCAACGGCATGCTGACTTAACACAGTTTATATCATCGAGGGGAAATGAATATTTTTGCGAAATTGACGAAGACTACCTCACCGACCGGTTCAACTTGACAGGGCTGAATACCGAAGTTCAATATTACCAATATGCCCTTGATCTGGTTACCGACGTTTTTGACCTCGATTGTGACGATGAGATGCGCGAGACAATTGAGAAGTCCGCTCGGCATCTCTATGGACTAGTCCACGCTCGGTACATAGTGACGACTCGCGGACTGGCCAAGATGGTGCGTTTTCGAGGATCTGTCTATTTACTTGATTCAGCTGAGGAGTTCACTTTGCCGAAACGAAGAATCTGCAGGCTAACATAAAATTTTCTTCAACCATGCATATAGCTTGAAAAATACAAAAAGTCGGATTTTGGGAAATGCCCCCGAGTCAACTGCCACTCCCATCCGCTTCTACCAATGGGTCTCTCTGACATACCAAATGTGCGGCCTGTCAAGCTGTATTGTGCCAGATGCGAAGACATTTACAACCCAAAGTCAACGCGCCATGCCGTCATCGACGGTGCTTATTTCGGGACGTCATTTCACAACATCCTCTTCCAGGTATACCCTGCGCTCATACCTTCCAAATCAGCCGAGCGCTACATTCCCCGTGTTTACGGCTTCAAGGTGCATGCTTCTACAGCACTCATTCGGTGGCAGAGTGCAAAGCGAGATGATATGAGACGTCGGCTGCGAAGGTTGGAAATAGATAGTGGCTTTAAGGACGACGAGGATGAAGACTTGGACGACGAAGAGGAGGACGATGAAGAGTTGGAGCTTGAGGGCGGCCAACACCACACAGAAAATGTCGAAATCTCTGCTGTTGGATGACGGTATGGCGGTCTTGGTGATTCGCCTCAGCCGGCTGCGGGATTGATGGGAAATTTGGAGAGTATGGCAGGGACAGGGGGGAGGTAGGGCACATCGTTTTGGACTAGAACAAAAACCATCATGGTGCCATTAGCTTTGCTCTTTTAGTTTCTTTGATTTTCATGTTTCGTTAAGGGTGTCGATATGCACGGGTTAATACATCTTCATAGCGTTGATCAATAGCTCACTACTTTGTATTTCTATTTTTACTCCCGTTGAAAGTATTTTCCTTGGTCCGGGTTTGTTAGTCTTCTCAAGCCTTATGCACCCTGTACTGCAACAACTGTTCCTGAACCAGACCCTCTACCAAAAATCAAATCTGAAAAAATCAAACAGGGCCCAACCAGCGCAGGCTAGGCAACAGCAATCCTTAATGGGAGCATATGGGGGAAATAACTAAATAACAAAACACACAGACGTCAATGCAAAGTACCCCTATATTTCTATAAAGAAAAGATTACACAAAAATATATCAGAAAATCATCAACAGCCTTCGAGCTTTGCACTCCGGCTAATGACTTAGGCGAGACATATAGACCAACACCGACATCCTAACGCCTGGTGGGCATATTTAAGCCTTCTTCCTCATCAACACCGATGTAAGTCCCTAGTCTCCTCGGAGTGGACCAGCTGTCGCTCCCCACACCAGCCCAAAATGCTTTCTCTGCGCAGCGTGGGCCCCATGCCCAGCCTGCCCCCCTACTCATAGGCAGGTAATACAGGCGGAAGGCTACCAGAGTGGTGGTGGCTCCAATAAGATAACCAAAAAGAATGTCAAAGCCATGGTGGCGGTAGTTGTACCACCGGGAGGCAGCAATAAAGACCGAGGCGCCAAAGGGAATAACCACGATCAATAGAAGATAAAGCGGAGGAGCGGCGTTGCTTCTCCGTGCCGAAAAGACGGGGCTGCCGCGTTGCTGCTTGACAAAAGCACCGACAGCGTCTCCCGAGTGCGCTCTGCCGACAGGGTGGCTAGAACCAGAGGCGGTGCGATCGTCAAGCTCGTAGGACTCGTCGCGGCGTCCTACCACGGGCAATCGGCTCGGAAAGGCCGACAGCATGGCGGAGTTGGGGAAGCTGGAAATACTGCTGAAAGGAAAGACGACACCAAATTTGTAGGCCAGATAAAGAGCTACATGGCCCAATCCCGCCGCAGAAGAAGCACTGTGACCAGATGGGTAGCTGCGAAAGCCGTCATTCAACATATCTGTATCCTTGTTTGTGCAGATGGACGCACTGACAAGTTGGCCGTTGGACGTGATGTTTGCAATTCCGCCTACAATGTGCTGTGCCAGGTTCTGGAGATCGGGCTGGCAGCGCGCGATCAAGTCCGGCCTCGGCTTGCCGCAAACGTTTTTCAGGCCATTGATGATAAAATACTGCGCCACCATGCCCACCGCATATGCCAGCAGAGAGGCATAAAACTCCCAGAGCTTGCGCTTCCACACTAGCGATTGGGGAGTACCAGGCGGTACGGTGCCGCCCGGAACAATGGTGAGCGAGACGAGTAAAATGACAACGATTGGAACCAATACCGTGGCAAGGACCAGGTGACCAGAGCTGATGGTTTCATGGACGGTGTAGGGAAAGCTGGCGAGAATGACGAGTCAGCAAGCTGGCAGAGCGAGAGGAGACTGGAAAGGCAGGCAGCAGGCAGGCAGCGGTAGGAAAGCTACATACGAGATATCGGGGTCTTCAAGCTGAAATGGACGCTTGTTAGGGGTGATGTTGCCCAAGAAGTAGCCACCAACACCAATACCAATGACGACAAGCCAATCGGCAACGCCAGAGGCGGCAACGACGGCAGCAGCGCCGCCGGTGCTACCACGTCGCTGCATAGACGAGATACCGGCTAGATTGGCGGCAAACGAGGTCGGGACGGCAGACGCCGACGCAGATCGATAAGGGCGGGAGGACTCGATGAGAGGCAATGTGCTACTGCGGTCGGCTATCATCTAAGAACCGACAGCCAGGTCGAGAAAGGACAGAAACAAGTAGAGAGAGAGCTGGGTGGTCGAAACAGGTTATCCAAGACAGGCTGTGAGAACAGTAAAGCAGGGAGAGGAAGGGGAGGGGAGTGAGGGGGAAAGATATACAGATGTTGGGATCAGGTAAGAAGACAAGGCATATGGAAACAGACCAAGGATTTCACTCAGCTAGTGTCCGCACATAAATCTCGACGCCTAGTCGGCTCGGAGGGCAGTGCAAGCTGGTTATGCAGAGATCATCTCCTGAATTAGATGGAGACACGCGGCATGGGCCCCACCGATGCCTCTTCCTCCGGCTGGATGCCCAGCCACACGCTACTTCCTTCGACCATAAACGGGTAGCGTTGTCTGCACTAATAGCACACGGCATCCAAAGCTTGTTTGCGCACGCTAACCCGTAACGGTAAAAGGCGCAAGGCCAGTACATACGAGATGAGCAGATAGACAGCTGGAACGGACAGGCACGTGCGCAGCACTACACAATACTAGAGACAGGGCAGAGTCCGGATGATGTGTGTACTCCATATTTATTGTGTCACAGAACCCCCTCATCTTATTGGCTGCCTTGTCCAGCAAAGCAACCAGCGAGGCTGCCATAGGCACCATGGGGCGACAGTTCAGTAGGTATGATTGACATGGAGGCTATGGCCGTGCTTGTACACATAAAATCGTATCTTACATTTGAACTGCAGGGCCGCCGAGGTGGTGACAGGAAGAAGCAGCTCGCTATGGTATTGCGCCTTAGTCGGCGCCACCCTTAGTCTTGTTCCGTCGCCTGCCCATGTTACGCGGCCGAGCAGACACCACCCATCTGTTGATGTTGTGGAGCTTTCTCGTCTTGTGACCTCCCTTGGCCTAGTACCAAATCTGCGTTAGTCTGGGAAGTCCGACGAGACAATGGAGCGAAAGGAGGGAGATAACCAAACATAGCACGTACCGGAGTTCCCCAGGGACTGGTTGGGTTGCGGTTACTCTTTGATTTTCCTCGGCCGCCGCCGTGGGGATGATCAGCTAGCAGCATAGTTAGTGACGGAAAAACAAGAAGCATAACGAAACACAGCAAGCAGAGGCAAGCAGAGCTAGCAGGCACACAACTCACCTCTGTTCATGGCAACACCGCGCACGGTAGGCCGAATGTTTAGCCAGCGGCTGCGGCCGGCCTTGCCTAGTTGGCGGTACTGGTGGTGCGGGTTGCTTGCCACGCCAATGGTGGCACATGCGTCCTTGCTGACGCGGCGAACCTCGCCGCTCTGCAGGCGGACCTGCACAAAACGGCCGACAACCTCTTTCGAGCCGTCGTCGCGGGTCTTCTCTTCCTTGGCGGTAACAACAGCATAGGTACCGGCGCTGCGGCAGAAGACGGCGCCCTTGCCCGCCTGTGAGCCAACATTGTACACCACCGTGCCGACCGGAATCATGTGCAACGGCAGGCAATTGCCGCGATGAGCCGTCCGCGCAGCCAGGATTCCTGGGTCGATGACGCCACCCATGCTGTCTAGGAGATCTTGGGGAATGCCTGAGCGGTAGCTTTGCACCACATCGCCGGCGCGCATCCCCTCTGCAGCCACAATGTATGACTTCTTCTTGGTGGCTTGGTTGATCAGCAGAGCAATATGCGCACTCCGGCCAGGGTCATGTTCGATGCGATCAACCAGCTGCGGGCCCGCATCCAAGCGGAGGAAGTCGACCATGCGAATGCGGCGCTTCACACCACCGCCGCGGTGCCGCACGGTGATGCGGCCCTGGTTGTTCCGGCCGCCCTTGCCATGGCCCTTCTTGGGAAACGTGAGCGGCAGAAATGGCCGGCCCTTCCAGAGATGGTCGTTGATGGGCCGTTTCAAGTGGCGCACACCCGGTGTCCGGGGCTTGTAGGTCCGCATAAAGACAGACTCTTTGTCGGCGGTTGACGCAACAGGAGCCGCAAACACGCTCACAACATCGCCACTTCCGCCATCGGCGCCGTCTCCGCTGACAACAGCACTCTCGCCGGCGCTTCCGGACTCGGGGCTGACCTGCTGCTGAGACAATGACCGTGTGGGCAGCGCAAACTTCCGCCTGATAAAGGGGCTGCCGGCCGCAGAGACTGGACGCAGGCGCAATGCCAGGCCCGCTGCAAGCGGCGAAAGTCTGGGCTGGAGCATCGTTTCTGGATGCCGAGGACACTAAGAGACGTGTGCGCGGCGCAAACTGCAGCGATTTGTCCAAGCCAGCCGTGGCGAACAAGTGCGGCGGTTGGTGGTGGAAGCAAAAAAGCATACCGGAGGAAAAAAGAGGTGACCGATGAATTATTAATCCGTTCCGCACCAGGGCGGCAGCCACAGGTGGGGTCAACACGACTAGCCACAGCTGGAAAAACGCGGCTGGAAGCTGCAGCTGGCTCAGCCAATCAAAGCGCCGTTGCTTGGCCGTTGCCACTGTTGACAGGCAGCAGCGGCGCCCTATGAGCGCCCGTGCATTGGCGAATCGGTACGGCACGCGTAGACGCCTGTAACTACAGCGCCTCACGCGTCTGTACAGCACTTCGTATAGTACAGCACGGGGCACAGGGTCGGCACAGCGATCCTCGCACACTATTCTCTGCGCTCCGTTTGCGGTACGTAGCACCCGTGGCACCCATAGGCCTGCCTCGCCTGTCAAGAGCTCATTTAACGCGTCTGCCTCCCTGCGCTGTGGTCGTCGAGTTCCACTGAACCCAGCATCCATTGGCCCTCTGAGACACCGCCGGCCGTGAGCGCCGTGCTGATTGGCCTGGGCGGCTTTTACGGGCCTATCAGGGCTTTTCTGCCCCGGCAACGGCCCAGCCCTCTCCACTAACCCCCCGGTCGCTTTTCGCTGCATCTCGCGTCCTCATAGCAGCCTGCGCCCAAGTCGCGCTACCCTCCCATCTGCACCTGTAGCGTGTCTCTACCGCTGCTGTCGCCCAACGCGAAAGCAAAACACCCTCCCCCCACATGGCCCGCTCCTCACCTAAGCAATGTAGTGTCCTTGCGGGAAGAGGAGCCCGTCTTCTCGTGCTGCCATACCCACTCAGACCAAAACATACCTCAGGCTCGTTTATAGCAACTTTTTTCTCTCTTTCTTCTCATCTCCTTCTCTCTCTTCAACTCTATCGACGGCCTCCTCTTCCGCCTTTTCGCCGCTTCTTGACAGCCCTTTCCCGCTTCTCTTGTTTTCCGTCCCGTCTTTCTTTATACCATTCTTGCCCTTTTGCTTCGCAGCCGTGTTTTTCATTTTTTCGAGCACGCTTTTTCCTTTTTTTCGGCTACCGTGCCATTCACTCCCAGCAGAAAACCCAATTTCGCTGTATGTTGCTGTATCTGTTTTCCCGACTGCGTGTGCTTTCCTTCGCGTCATGTTTTCCGACGACTGCCTGCGTTGTTGCGTTTTTGACTGGTTTTCACGCGAGCCGTTTCGCGTCTGCTTTGTGGCCCTTTCGCTTAGGACGCGTCTGAACTAATTACCTCCAACAGATATCGAGGCCTCTCAATACCGCCACACCATCTTTTTCCACCCCTCATCCTGCCGAAGCATCTTATTTGCATCGCTTCTATCGGAACATACTCATCAATCCGACTTGTTTTCTCAAAGAAAATTCTTCCTCTTAACTTCGCTGCCACCTTGAACACGATCAGCCATGCCTCCAGTAAGTTGAGCGTCGTCGGCCAGTATACGTGCAGGCTTGTTTGGTCGGAAGTGTTGCTAACTGTTCCTCCCATCAGGCACGCTCTGTGAGACAACGTCTCGTCACCAACGAGAATGATGAGAACAGCGCTGTGGCTGCCCGCATGACGCGGGCCAAGACCGCCTCACTCCATGTGGATGAGCTGGCTGTGCCGGCCAAGCCTCTCCAGTCCAAGAAGGCTCCCCAGACATCTGCGGCCCA
Source organism: Graphilbum ipis-grandicollis (assembly GCA_019925625.1). Taxonomy (NCBI): domain Eukaryota; kingdom Fungi; phylum Ascomycota; class Sordariomycetes; order Ophiostomatales; family Ophiostomataceae; genus Graphilbum; species Graphilbum ipis-grandicollis. Next base: position 1,368,561 of record JADHKH010000002.1, on the reverse strand, counting down.
ACCACAGGGTCTGCGGAAACGCGCTGCGTTGGGCGATGTCAGCAATGTCACCAAGGTCGAAGTGGCCGAGGCTAAGAAGACACTGGGCAAGGTTGGCCTCGTGTCCAAGGCCGCCCAACCAACGGGCGTGCAGAAGAACACATCCCGTCCGGCCGGGCGCACTGCCTTGGCCACGAAGGAGGCGCTCAAGAAGACCACTGAGGTCAAGAAGTCTGGCCACGGCACTGTCGGGACCGTGCAAAAGCGGAAGGCCGCCGCTGCCGCTATATCGGCTGCCATTAAGGAAGAGGCGCCCGTCGATGAGGGCGAACCGTTGCGCAAAAAGGCCCAGACCACGCATACACGCGTCGAGGAGCCTGTCAAGGCCAAGGAGCCTGCCAAGGCCAAGGAGCCTGCCAAAGCCAAGGAGCCTGTCAAGGCCAAGAAGGAGGTCACTGAGAAGCCGCGTGAGCCTGAGCCGCAGCCGGAGCCAGAGCGCGTGCAAGAACACGGGCCCGCCCGCGCGCCGTCACCACCTGCCGTGGCAGTGGCACCGATTTCAGATTATACACCAGCTGAATTTGTGTACCCAGAAGGCGTCAACGACCTGGACAGCGAGGACCTCGATGACCCTCAAATGGTTGCCGAATATGCGGCAGATATTTTTGAATATCTCCGCGATCTCGAGTGCGGCTCCCTGCCCAACCCGCGGTACATGAATCACCAGGACGAGCTCGATTGGAAGACGCGGGGCGTCCTCATCGACTGGCTCGTCGAGGTCCACACGCGTTTTCACTTACTGCCCGAGACCCTCTTCCTCGCCGTCAACATTGTTGACCGCTTTCTGTCTGCCAAGGTTGTGCAGCTCGATCGCCTGCAGCTCGTGGGCGTCACGGCCATGTTCATTGCTGCCAAATACGAGGAGGTTCTGTCGCCTTCTGTCAGCAGTTTCCGCCACGTTGCCGATGATGGCTTCAGCGACGCCGAGATTCTCAGTGCTGAGCGCTTCATGTTGGGCACGCTCAACTACGACCTCAGCTACCCTAACCCAATGAACTTTTTGCGTCGCGTTTCCAAGGCCGATAACTATGACATTCAGACCCGGACAGTGGCCAAGTACCTCACTGAGATCAGCCTCCTGGACCATCGTTTCATGCCTTACCGTCCCAGCCATGTCGCTGCCGCAGCCATGTTCCTGGCTCGCCTCATCCTCGACCGGGGCGAGTGGGACGCAACACTCGCTTTCTATGCCGGCTATACCGAGGAGGAAATTGAGCCCGTGGCCATTCTCATTGTGGATTATCTTGCTCGGCCATCCACTCATGAGGCTTTCTTCAAGAAATATGCTAGCAAGAAGTATCTCAAGGGTATGTTTATGTCTATTTTCATCTTCCTGATTGTGACTTTCAAAGCTAACATGGCCCCAACAGCATCACTCATCACTCGCCAGTGGGCAAAAAAGAACGCCGTGCACTTTGGTATTACCGACACAGACCTGTCCGTGGATGAGATTTCATAGTCGTGAGGCAATAAGTGCACCACGTCTTGCGGTCCGGAAGCAGAACACGTATGCAGCGGCCCACGGCTCCTTTCAACGGGGCATGCAATGCCGCTGCCGTCTTTTCAGCCTCTCTTCTCTGTCAAGACTCTGCTTTTGCAGCAAGCATTTTAATCTCGTCGTTGGCTTCCGCTCTTTTGCTACTAATATGGCGGCGCTTGGTGTTGAGTATCGGTTGCACAGTCGCTTTCGGGTGTGCTATTTGTCGCTTTTCTTACATTTATTTTGCGTTGGGTCTTGCCTTTTTTGCCTCTCGTCATTGTTCTGTTTTGTTTCTGCCTGCTTTCACAGCTTGTGCAGTGCTTATTTACATGTGTATTTTCTCTATGCCTTTTCAGTACGTCCTGTTTCCAATGGCTCGCTTTTTCTCTTCTGGTATCAGCAGGCAAGCCATCTGCTCGGGTCTGAGCACGTGTATGGGCGTCGGCAGTACGTTGAACGACCAGGAATGCTCTTTGCTGTAATTGAATAGATAGGGGTCTATTCAAAAAACGGAGGCCTTTGGTTTTTCCTTGGCATAAAAGAGAGTAATGGGTCTTGCTGCTGTTATGGAGATGGGATGATGATTGCGCAAAGTTGTACATATTGTTTTTGCTGGTTAATGTTTGTCGGGGCTTTGGGTGTAAGGGGGAAAATGGAAAATAAGTCCTTATTGCATGCCGTGCGTCTTTTTGGCTGTGCTTGAGTTGTAACAGTCCCGAAGCCTTTGTCGATCCAGTCAATTCGTCCTATCATGATGTTGCTTTCCAACTTGTACGAGGCAAACATTGCAAGTAATGTTGGTTTATTTCGAGCGGTACTCATCTGCAAAGAGGCGGTGCATACGGTCTTCAACATCATTTGCATTGTATATACCGAGCGTGTCACGAATTCTTATTGCCTATATTACACACCTTGTATGTGGGTAAAGGATCTTTTTTTTATCAAAAACCAATACTGTGTCCATGGATAAGCAGTGCCATAACAATTGTATTGACATCAACCTAACTGCATTGAAAAAGCCCTCTCGCTTCCTAGCCCAATAATCCTATTCCGTTTACTGCCGTTGTTCCCCGTTACGCCAGTCATAATCCGTATCCTTCCCAACCTGGGACATTGCAAACGCAAGCGCGACATTTAACATGAGTCAAGGTGGCTCCAGCCAACACAGATTCATCAGGATGAACAGCTAATCTAGAACGACCCCATGCGCTCTTCCATGCCACCCCAGTAGACAATGGGACGGGGCTCGAGCAGAGAGAGCTCGCTGCCGTAGCTCTTTCGCTCTTCCTCCAAATCGACAATGGATGGGCTGCGGGAGATTATGCTGTTGATGGTGCCCGTGGGAGATGCAGAGGACGCGAAAGAGTCGCAAGTCCGGCTGCTCGCAGTAGACGAAGTAGAGGAGCGCCGGAAAGAAGTCCGCATTCTCTGAGGGGAGAAACGGGCTGCGATGGCGTGGAAGCGTGATGCCTGCATAGTGGGCAATGAAATGTGACGAATCGCGGAATTCCTTTTGCGAGGTGTAAGGCTGTTGGGGTGAGCCGAAGCAAGCGTTTTATCTGATTCTTTCGGGAAAGCTTGTGTATAAAGCAGAGAAAAGCTGACCAGCAGGGTGAATGCTAGATAGGCAACAGTTCAATGTGGCAAATGAAGAATTGAAGAGAAGATACCCAACCAGGGGTAACGAGAAAACGGTAAAAAAGGTGCAAGAATAAAAACGGACAGTCCCAGGTTGAGGTAAATATAGCGAATGACGAAAAGCAGTTTTAAAGATAGGACCGTCTGCTGCTCTCCCCAATCTACAGGGAGGAAACAATCAGAACGAGAGCTGAGAAGAAGAGAGGGCCACACAACGAGAAGCTGCCTGGATGGCGCAGAAGGAGTTGTCGCGACGGAAGGAGGCCGACGCAGCTCTTATAATCAGACCGTCGCCGGCGACGGCACAAGGGGCACATGGGACTGATAGACGGCAGAGAAGCTGTGGAGTCTGCCCCTGGGATTCAACCATGCCGCAGCCACAAAAGATTCGACTACGGAGTAGAAAATGCACTTGGGATGCTACCCCTATCCCTTACTTTCCAAGGCTGCGCACTTTACGCTTTTTCGCTACGGGCAGCCCATTCTGCAAACGGACCTTGAATGCGACGTCGTGCAAAAGTACTAACTAGGAAGAGCATAATAGCGGCGCGGCGCAGACATGACGGCAGGGATGCTTGTTTTAAGCCATTGCGCAACAACAAAGCTCACCCTTGAGATACACGTCTCAGCCCGATCAAGGGGTTGTCGTTGCGGCTCCCGTGAATGCCGACATACACGTGACCACTACAAGCTTCTTCTGCCTCTGGGTCTAGGTTTTGCAGGGTTTAAGCTGGAAGGTGAAACACCCGCGGCCTCCAGACGAATTGGTGCGGCGACGAGGTCTGTGCTGCGTACAGGAGCTGCCAATCTAGTGAAAACGACGGAGCACACAAAAACGCCGTGTACTATTCGTTGTTGGTTGGATATTGCTCTCTCTTCGTGCTGGTCCTCCGCCTGCTCTGTATTGTACAAGCCTCGGATTAGTTGTTCTCTTCTATCATGTCCATCGTGGAAGACTCCAGGTTACAGCAGCAGATCTGTCCCCCCTCCCAAACCAATTGTTGTGTTTCACGTCGGCCTCCTCTCTTTATCAGAAAAATCTTCTGCAGCCTATCTCTTAAAGACATCGTGTAGCCTAAAGCATAAACATCCTGGCCAGTTGTTTCTTACCGTTCCATCGTGCCCTTGCCTCGCCAAGAGCGGGCCGAGTGTTGCACCAGCCATATCAATGCCCATAACTATCAAATACGAAGTGCTCTGTATGTGACGTATTTGCATCTCCATCAAATAGCGTCTGGAAAAGGCTAGAGACGATGTTTGAAACACAAGATATCATACAAGCTACAAATATTGTGGTTTCTCCCTTTATCCAGTGGCCGATCCCAGAATGCCGATTGCCTTGCCAAGTTAATGCCTGGGTACTTTTGTGCTCGTGACACTTATTCTCTTGCCATCTTCGTCCACCGCGGGCCATGACGGTTGACTTGAAGCCATGCAAACACGGCGGGCCAATTTGGCAGGCCATCCTGTCTTCCTTTTCCTGCATCTCTCAGCTTTTCTCTCACCTAACATTTGCTCGGCCTTGTTCGTCGTAATGACGTAGAAGAAATGCATGTTATGTATACACGAAAGAAAACGCGTTGCTGTCACTTTGCAAAGTTCAGTCGGCCACCCTAGAAGAAAGTCTTGCTGGAATTCATTATACCAAACTCGTATTTCAGAACAAAGCGCTTATGCCAGCCCGTATTCATGTCTAGGTGAAAAGCAAAGATCCGTACTCCCAGCATATGCTCTCACTCTCGAATTTCAACAGCCTACAGGGCCTTGATATTTGTATGCCAGGCACTGCTTTTCTCTTAGTTGCTGTGAAGGCAATTCATTATCCAACGCCAAAAAAGACCACAAAAGCGAGGCTGAGAAGAAAAACAAAAGGCATGCTGCCCTCCAAAAGCACAGACATAGGCACTGGATCAAGGGTCCCAGTTGCTGCGGCGCTGCGTAAAGCTCCTGCGGATACTATCCACCCAGACCGAATTGTCCAAGATCTCCACACCACTTGTCCGAGGCGCACTCAATGGGTGAGTGTAATTCGTGTCGTGCAGGCTAATGTCCATGCTAGCTCCAGACCATGACCTATGGTGCTGTGCCGATGTTGCAGCTTCAGCGCTGAGGAATGCCGATGCTGACGCCGACGACGACGAGAGATGGGCCTGCTGCCTGTCCGCTGTTGCTGCCCGGTCTTCTTCGTCGTCAACAAAAATGTCTGGTACACCCAGTTGGGGGGGGACCGTAAGTCGTGCCATTTGCTTGCTTTCCAGGTGCCGCCGGAATTTCCTCGACCAATACCTACCACCGCCAGTTAGCAATGAAAGCCAACGTTAACAAGGGAGGGAAGAGAAATAAAAGATTTTTTTTTGGAAAAAACCTCGTCTCCTGAATAACTCACAGCGTGTTAAAGAACCCCAACACAATTCGCCGGCGCACTTCTTCCTCCACGCGTTGCAGGCGTGCTCGGCGTCGCAGAAACTCCTCCAGCCTGGTTACCAAACCCATCGGTTAGCATAATAGTCACTTCCTCCCCCGGCATTCGCTGCTGTGACGCCACCCGTAGACATACCGTAAGCTTTTACTGTCGTTGATGATGTTGTAATGAGATAATATCATCAACACCATTGTGAAGGATATGCCCTTGTCCGGATCAGCCGATACCATGACTTCCTCGTAAAAGAGATTGAACCGCCGCCGCCGTTCCCGCACCCGGCGCACATCAATCTGGGCTATCCGCTCGTTCAGTCTCTGCAGGTTGAAGCTGTCTGTTCCGCGCTGAGATGCAATCGTACTGAGTTGCGACTGCATCATTGGCTCGTCACCGCGCACGTATTCAAGAATACTCCTCACCGAATCGTCGTCGTCGTATATGCGCATCTCAAACACACCGGACAGTTCGCCGAGCAACCGTGGGAAAGCCTCCCGAGTGATAAATCCCGTGCCTTCGGGATCAACGCTGCGCCAGGCCTCTTTGAACCGCCGGATTTCGTCGCGGCTGACGTCTTCCAGCCCACTGGAGCGCTGGTACACATAAGAGAAGCTCTCGTAGATGAGCGAGACAAAAAGATTGACGAAAATGTACATGCTGATAATGTTCCAGGCGATGAAGAGCACTCTCGCCCACGAAGTGCTGCCACAATCGCTGTAGAAAAAGTTCGAGGCCTCCACGCAGAACGGCGGATTGATAGCGGCAAAGTCTTCCATGATTTGGTTCCAACCCTCGCCGCAACTCATGCGGAAAAGCAAGATCAGCGCGTTTGGCACGGTACGGAAGTTCACCCGATTGCTTCCTTGATCCCCGAAGCGCGTAAGGCTGAACGACTGCGTCAGCGCAATGGCAAACACCAAGAAGAACACCAGCCAAGTCGCCACCAAGCTGCCGATTGTCGTCACACTAGCCGCTGCCGTTTTGAAAAGCTGGTCCAATGCATCGTTGCGCGGGATCAGGAGGAAAACAATCGCCACGAGAAAAAACTTGTGCAGCTGAGTGAAGGAATCCCTGTTTGGTATCAAGAGAAAGAGGATGGAGGTGATAAAAGCACCCGAGACAGCAACGATAGAGAACACGTCCCATGAGCTTCTTCTAAAGCGGCTCCAGCCAAGGCCCACAATCCGAACGGCATTGTTGACCATGTATATCAAGGTGAAGACCAAAAAGAGGTATTCCCGGGTCATGGTCCACCAATTCGGCTCCGTCGCGTATTCCAACACCAGCAAGATGAGGTGCAGCACCAGAACGAATGTAATGAGCAAGTGCCATTTGCCCCTTTTCTCAATAGCACGTTTATGGCACCACTTCTTAAGCCTGTTTTTGGAGTCGTCGTAGGACGTTTTGGACGGCGATATTTGGCGTAGCATCTTGCGAAGCTCCAGCCACGAACGCTGATCGGCCGTGAGAAAAGCCACTCCGGTCTGTTCCGTGTAGTTTCGCATAAACACCGAAATAAAGAGGGTGAGCACAAACACGGTAGCCATAAGGTTGAACACAATGAAGAAAACGGAGTTGCCCTTTGATGCGCCAAACTGCGGCTGGTTCCCAAGGCCTGTGATTGACTGTGCCTGGAATGATACGTCCACCCAGCCCTCCTGGCTGACGATTTGGAAGAGGATGAACAAGGCCGATCCAAAGTCGTCGAAGCTGTAGTATGGATTCGATACCACGCGCGGCGAGAGAATTGTCCAGTTGCCACTAAAGGGCGCGTTCAAATACTCTCCAGTACAGTCCACAAGGCGCAAAATGGAGCTGTCGGAATCGTTGCATGTTTTCATCTGGCCGCGGAAGAGGCTGAGGCCATAGATAGCAAAGGGGATCAGCAAGGAAATCGAGACAAAGGCGGCACTGAGAATCTTCCAACCACCAACTATGATGAGGGAACGGAACGTGTCACGGGCGCTGTCGCTGATATTAAGAAGCCGCAACGCGCGGAGGGCCTTGAAGGCACCAACAGCTCTGGACACGGCCCCGTCATTGGCAAAAAGAGTGCCGACGTCGATCCACAACGTGATCAACACCACGGCATCTATGGCGCCCCACAAGCTCCGAAAGTAAGCATTCGGAGTCCAGAAAAAACCGTCGGCTATGATCTTGATCATAGCCTCCACCGTGAAGATAACGGCAAAGGCTGTATCGGTCCAAACAAACCAGTTGTTGATATTGAGCCGGTGGCCAGATTCAAGGTACCCTTTTTGATAGAGGGGTGTAGTCTTGCAAGCAATAATCACCATGGCCACGATAGAGGCATAGATGAAAGCTGAAAATGCAAACCACGCGTACTTATTGGGCTCGAGGCCGTCAAAACGCTCGGTTCCTCTACCAGGACCCACAAGCCTCTGGCAGAGGCGCCGGATGGGATTCTTCGGGGTAAAGATAAACAGAGAGGTGTTGTATGACGGGTGTGCGGTGAGGTACTCTCGCTGCGCCTTGCGGCGTGCCGAAGTAGCTGACGCGACCTGTCTAGCCATTTGACGGGGATCGAGGCCTTCGTTGCGGTTCTGGAAACTAACGTTGGAATAGAAAGGGTTCGACTCGCCACCTGAAAATAGCCGGGCCAGCTTTCCAGGGATAGCAGCAAACTTGCCCAGCTGGATGTTTTGTGCGTCTCGTTTCTGTGTCTCGGACGACGCCTCGGAGTTCGTTGGAGGCTGTTGATCGTCTTGTTGAAGTGGGTCCATGGCATCGTTGAGAAACTCGCGCACAATGGCCTCTTTCAGGAGCATATCCATCATAGCAGGTCCATAATCGAGAGGGTCTTTCCGCCTTGAGCGGCCAATGGAAAACATTGTAGAGAGAGAGAGATTGCTGGATGAGCTTCCGAGTTCTTTTCTTTGCAGGAAAGCCTTGACCTGCTCGAGCCGCTTTTGGTCTTCGCTGACATCAAAGCTCTCCTGGATGACAGCAATGAACATGTTGACAAGAATGAAATAGGACAAGGTAAACCAGCCGAGGAGGAAAATGGCGCCGACCCAAGACATGTGGAGACTGGTGGAGAAGCCGGTCACAGTATACAGGACAGCGGTCCAGTTCTCGCTCGACAGGATCTGGTACATGCCCAGGAAGGAATTGAAGATGGTTGCAAAGGTGATGCGAATGGGGTTTCCGTCGTCGTCTTCCGGTGTGATCTCGCCACGGAACAGCTGAACGGCAAAAATGGCCATCAGGATGGTAATGAGGAAGACGAAGAGCATCAGATTTGCGATACCAGAGGCATTGCCCAAGACGAGCTCGATCAGCGTCCGCGTCATGGGAACAGCGAGAACGACCCGGTAGGTCCTGAATATCTGAAAGGCAGTGAGCCAAGCATAGACCTGGCCCGAGTTCCGGATGGATGGAATCAGAATGACCGTGGTAATGACGGCGAGGGCCAGATCAAAGAGATTGCGTATGGCGTGGTGGAAGTGAGACCAGTCGGAAGCAAACCTCACAATGATCTCCAGGTCCAAGAGGATGGTGACAACAATCTCGGCGGTGTCAATGAAGTGGTCCCGATTGCGGTGGTGATCACTACGGAACGCTTGCGCAAACAGGTCAAATGCAATCAGGCAGACCCAGATCCAGGACGTTTTGTTGTAGATGCGCCCCAGCGACGACATTCGGCGCGGGTTGCTTTCCGTGCGGGAGCCGGCCACACTGCTGCCAACAGAGGTGAAAGCGCTGCCTTTACTCTCTTCACGAATGACCTGGAAAGACGAAGTGATGACAGCGATAAGCAAGTTCGTCATCCAGAGCATCATGATCATGATACCAGCGCCGTAGAAAAGGGCGGCAGGGAGATAGTCGGAGTCCACTGTGTAATACATCAAGTCGGAAAAGGTGTTGGCGCTCATGATGACGAAGACAAGCTCCAAGGAATGTAAAATGTTGTCAAAGTCGACAGTGCCGTTGTAGGGACTGGACTGCTGCAGGCAAATGGAGCCCCGGGGACAAATGAAGCCTTTCCCAGAATTGCTCCCATTCACGATCGAGTTCAGGTTCCCCGGCTCCGTCATGCGCACCCAAGGCAGCGTCGTAGGCTCGGGATTGGTATCGTTCTTGAGGTAGCCGCCGCAGAAGCCAAACGGGTTTGTGTATGCATAGTCCAAGTTGTCGGGTTCTGAGCCATTGAGCCAGACACACTGACGGCTGAGACTGGTCTTGAAGCTCTGCACACCGATAATAGCAAAGAGAAGCCAGAAGAAGCCAATCAAGAACGAGACGCGGACCAGCAAGGGTGCCGCTTTCTTGAGACTGCGCAATATAATCTGCCGGAAGAATCCGTCAGCGGGCGTCCATCAATGCTGTTGCCAAAAGAAGACAGAGGTAGAATATATAGGAAGAACAGGGGGCCTACTCACGGCGTTGCCTTTCGTGATGCTCAGCAGGCGGACAATGCGCAGGCAGCTCATCATGCGAAACAGGTAGATGTGGTGCTTGTATTCAAGACCGGTGATGGCGAGAACAAAGGATATCCAGAAAGAGACGACGGCAACAAAGTCCAGGCGATTGAAGCCATGGCGCAAAAAGGCGCGCCGGGCCAGCTGCATCCGCTGCTGCTCTTCAAACGTCTTGGGGAGGGCCTGAGTGTGCATAAAGGTGAAACTGCGACCAAAGGACGCAGGCCCATAGGAATCGACGGGCTTTCGTCTCACCGATCGCTGGCGCTGGGGCTGGAAAAAGGTGCGATATTGCGAGGCCACGGCGGCCCGGACGCCTTTGCGGATGCCCTGCTTGCGGTCAATCGTGCTGTACTCGGCGGCGTTGAAAACAAAGCCCGAGACAATGATGCGCACGATAATTTCGATGGTGAAGATAATGAACAAGCCTAGCATGGCCCAGTCGTAAGGCGACTTGCCCCAGCGGTCGGAGCGCGCATAGCCCGGCGACCAAACATCGGGGGCAGCCTCTACGGCCAGCAGGACGGCCTGTAGAACGATAAGGATCAGGATGGCAAACTCGGCCCACGGCTGCATCAGGAGGTCGCACAGGAAGAGGCGGATGGGGTTGCTGGGGGAAAAAATGCCCAAGGACTTGCCCTTGAAGGGGTTGGGCATGGGCCGATGGTACTCGGGGGATGATGACTGGTACGAATGATGCGGAAAATGCGGCAACGCGGTGTCGGTGCCGGGTTGCTTTTCAGCGGGATCGCCAAAGACCTGAGACTGGTAGGACGTGTCCACGAGCATGGGCGCTGCAGAAATGTGCCGTTGGCGGGCATCGACACTCGGGGAGCGGGAGCGAGAGCGCGAACGCGAGCGTGAGCGTTCCTGGCGTGCCTGCTGCTCCAGCATTTCACCGCCGCCACTAATGTCGACAACTCGCTGGGATACAGCACGCATGATGGAGGCCGTGCGATAGAGCGCGCCGGAGGTGGACGGCGACCGCGAGCGGCGCTTGGCACCATCGGGCGACAGAGACTGGCCGTAGCTGTGGTGGCGGGTGGGCAAGGCGGTGAATCCGGGCTCGAGATCGAAGCCTAGCATGCGCGTGTCGCGGGACCGGGACGGGCTGGTGTCCAGGTTGAGGACGGTCTGGAAGCTGTTGCGCGGCGGTTGGTCATCGGTTGACGTTGCACTCAGAGCCCCGGCGCCGGCCCCCGAGATGGGCTCGGCGCTGGCGGCCAGAGGGGTGCGGTCGGAGTCGCCGCCGACATCGAGGTGGCGGTGGTCATCGAAAACGTCGAGGTGGTCGTCGAAGCGGTCGTCGAAGCGGTCGTCGAGACCGTCAAGATGGTCGTCATAGTATTGGAAGTTGTTGGCCGACGGCGGCACCAGCCCGGGGTTGGCCGGCAACGGCCCGGACTGGTAGATGTTTGGCGGCAACGCAAACTGGAGGGCCGAAGGGTCAATGGACGACTCGGGGCTCACTGACTCGCCGGAGGTGTGGCCCGTTTGGCCTGCCGGATTGACATAGGCTGGAGGATTGTCCCAGTACGTGTTGATGCTGGGCAGTTGAGAGGTGCGCTGTGCAGCAGCGGACGACTGGCGCTGATATGGCGAGGCTGACGCAGGGGCTTGGGCGCTCCCGCTGCCGTACGCAGAGTTCTGGTCGTCGGGGCGGCGAGCCATGGTCTGACGAAATGGCAAAGCCCGGGGCTAAGAACAGAATGGATTGCAGCGCCGATATTAGACCAATCGGGCAGGCTGGCGGAACTATAGCAGAAGCAAGAAATCAGGCATGTTCGCGCAACGAGATCGAGGGAGAGAGCTTGTTGGCGAGACTGGATGGAACCAGATTTCTGGCCGTTGCGTAGGAGAAATGAATAGGAAGAAAGAGACCAAGAATGAAGATAACGGAGAAAGAGAAGAAGGATGCTGAAAAGAAAAAAGTCCAATAAAGCCTTGGCAGCCCGCAAAGTCCTTCACAGAGGGAGTCGGTAGAAAACTGCTTTATAGTATAAGAGGACCAGCGGAACGAAAGAGATGAGAAAAGAAGATGGTGAGGCAGCTTTTGAAGGCCTGGAGGAGAGGCAGCACAGCAACCTGGACGAGCTCGGCAGAGAATGTGGAAGAATGAAAAGGCAAAGCAAGGCTCAGGCGACAGAATGTTAGCAGCCCGGGCTGAAAAGTCGCGGAAGGAGCGATTTGATACCGTTTTTCCTGTCCAGGCTTACGATTGATTACGAGTGTAGGAGAGCCGGTTCTCACGTTTTGAGCACTGTCGTGTTCCTGGCCAGCCACATCCTTTCCTCTGCAGGCATGCTAGTAGTGCACAAACTAGCGCGCTCCATAGCAAACGGCAGTGGTGTCGTATGTAGTGTACTTCTGAGCCCCTGAAGAGGTTCTATATTTAGTGGCTGGGCAAGGGGTGCAGCATTGAAACAGCCCCAACCGATACTTTCTATTCCGTAAGCTAACGTGCATTATGCCTGATAGGCGCATCGTAAACTAAAGAACTCCGGATCTGGCCTTTCTGTCGAATGAGGCGCCGCAAGCCTGATTGGAGTACGGCTCTTTGAAGATGTTGAATTTTGCTGAAAAGCCGTTTTAGACAGGTGAGTTTGTGTGAGTGCACGTGACAAGTCACATGGGCCTGCGGGGCCTCTTCCGCAAATTTCGCTGTACAGTCCCAGGGAGTAATATTACTAGTACTCCGCAGTTGTAGCTGACGGGCCGTCCATTTAGGTGTTGTGAAAAGCGCGTCTCGCTGTCGCGAATATTCAGCCGCCACATCCGACTATCATCACGGCCACTTCACAAGATACACAGCCAAGCAGGCTTGTCACTCTCGCGCTACCCATACGCTGTCACTCACTGACAATACCGTCTTTCCTCATTTTCGTCTCTTCTTTTTCCGGCCGATTTGCACACCCGATGGAGCCTTGATACTGTCGGTGTCAAGCTTCTTTCACCATCTGTATAGTCACTGCAATAGACAGTTTTGTCGGCACTCGCATTCCTTCCACCGTTGGCCAAGCTGTCTCGCCGAGCAGCCTGTTTTCTGCCATGGTCTCTGTCCGCAAGCGCCCGTCCTCCGATGGACCAACCGATTCCTCAACTGCGCCTCCGGCCTCGGTGTCGAAACCGCCGTCCATGCTACTTCGCCTTCGCAACTTATGGCAGTTCGCTTGCCTATGTCAGTGGCTCTTTATATTTGGCGCTGTGGTTAAGCTAGATGTCTTGGATATTGATGTACGCCGCCGCCTTTGGACGCCCACTCACGTATGCTGATTTTTGTGCTCATGCTGACATCCTTGCATCCGGCTCATACAGGAGATGGAGGCCCAGTTCTTAAGCCCTCACTCAACCCTTTTGCAGGACATTGGCCTAGCACTGCTAAAGTTTCTATCTTCGCACCGCAATCTTACGTAAGTGGCTTTTCCTCGTCCCTTCCCCCTCTGGCAGTTTGTTCACCTCTGGTAGGCATGATCTCTTTGACGAGTACGCGCGGCGCCAGTTTGCGGCGAAAGCACCCAACGTCCCGAATCCCTTTGGTGACGAGGAAGTGCCTGCCAAGTTCTCCGCATTTGACGTGATCAAAAAGGTAAGTAGCGGGTGACATGTGCTTGAAGCAGATTCGTCGCTAATGCTGCATTGTAGGTCCGAACTCTTTATCAGATGACACAATTCATCATGATGAACCCGGAAAAACTGCGCGAAAAGATGGCCGAGCTGAAAGACGTTGACCACGACCAAACAACCTGGGTGAGTTTTCAAAATCAGCGAGCCTTTTGCGTCAGCTTGTCCTTTCGGCTAACAAGGCTTTGCCTTTTTACTGCTGCAGCGTATCGAGCCTTTTGGATGGGACAGTAATGACATTAGCTATTTTGTGCTGGACGACAACCGAATCTACCGCCTGACCGAACCCCCACCGCCACCCGTAAAGAGCAAGAAGAACTCGAAGAAGTCAAGAGCAGAGGCTCGCCGGGCTAGCAAGAGACGTCGCATCAGCACGGCCGCAGCGGACAGTGTTGCAGACGAGGAGAATACACTGGGTCACGCAGCGGACGATGGTTACGAACACGAACAAGACGACGGATTGGGCGGCATGGAGTGGAAGTGTGTAGCCGTGAGTCTGGAAGACGTCCAAATCTTCCTCGCCACGATACCAGGGAAAAAAGATCCCAACGAGAAGAGTTTGCGGCAAAATATTATCGACCACCTTGTCCCGATTCTGGAGCAGCAAGATGCGCGACGCCAGAAACGCGAAAAGGAGCGAGAGAAAGAGCTGCTGAACCTGGCCAAACTGGCTACGGCAAAACGGTCCAACCGCATTGCCAGCCGGCAAGAGCAGCTGAAGCAGGAACAACAGACGCGTGAAGAGGACGAGAAACGGCGCCGGGAGCAAGAGGTACAGCGCAAAGAGGACCAAAAGCGGCGCAAGCTGGAACGGGAGCGGGACAATCGGCTTCTGTCAAGAGAGCTTCGTTTACAAGAGCGCAAGCTCCGCCGCGCCCGCTTTGAGGAGGAGCTCGCACAGCTCTCGGGTGACGGCCAGGGGGACGGCCAGGACGATGGAGGCGTGCGTCTTTCGCAACGGCAGCGCATGGCGGAGATTGAAAAGAGCAGAGAGGCGCTGCGGGAACTGCAGGCGGAGGAGGAGGAGGAGTGGGCATTCGACTGCGTCTGTGGCTTGCACGGCAAGGTGGACGATGGCCAGCACAGCGTTTCTTGCGAGAAATGCAACGTCTGGCAGCACAGCAAGTGTTTGGACATTGATGAGGAAGAGGCCGAGAAGGACGACTTCCACTTTGTTTGTGGGCTGTGCCGCCGCCGTGCGCAAGATCTGGAGAACGGCATCGCTGAGCCCCGGACGCCGGTGATCAAGATCAAGGTTAACCGGTCAGCAGGTCCGACTGCCTCTGACTCGGCCCACAGCGAGCTGGCTGCTGGCCCTACGGCACGCTCGATTGTCAACGCCGAAGCCTTTCATGCGGAGGACAGCACTAATCGGCCAGTCTCGCTTTCGCGTCCGTCTGACGGCCATGGCTTTGCCCTCCCTCGGACAGCTCTAGGGCCACCGGCACAAGAGGCCAAGGCAGCTATCCCAGTGAAGGCGGGTGTCCCTCCATTGCTACATCAAAACTTGGCCGCGAAACCGGGCAACCGCATTGAAGCTGTCCCTGTCTTGGTAGCAGCAGCCGGCGAGAAACACAACCCTTTCCTGTTTCGCCATCCCGAGCTCTCCCCTCCAGGCCAATCCCCGCGCAAGTCGCACGCCTACGAGACAATTTACGAACCGAACAGCTCCCTTCTCGACGCAGCATCGCCGCAAAAACCAAGCCCCAAAGCCCGTGCACGCTCACCTCTCTCTGCCACTGCCCCGTTGCTTGTGCCCTTTGCATCGACAGCATCTGCCATGGCGGCACAGGTGCCAGCCTCAATATCTTCCCCGTCAAAGCCTTTTGCGTCTCTTCCCAGGCCGGCACAGGCACCGCCGTCATCGCCGCCTGGTCCCGGCACAAATACTCTACCGCAGCGGCAAAGAACGCCATCCGCCATGATGACACCACAGGTCCGTCTTACTCAAAGCAGCAACCATGGCAGCATTCGACATGCAGAGCCATCCTCGCCTCTGCTGCCGCCACAGGAGGGGGGGCTGTCGCCGATCAAGCAGCCGCGCAGTGGCCACGCAAGCAGCATACCAAGCTCAAGTCCTGCTCAGTCTATATTCCCCCTCACGGCCGCCCTATCGCCATCACTGCCCGAGCAGAACCTCACGCCTCCTGTCAAACAGGGGGGCCTGGCGCATCGCCAAAGTATTGCTGGAGGATGCACAGATGTGATCCCATCCTCTCCGAATGCAAATCGCTCGGTGTAGTCCCGGCTTGCAACACCAATATTGGGTGTTGGCTTTTGTCGTCGTTTGTGTTGGGTTGCCCTGCACTGCAGTATCTATTTAATCGCCCTTTTGCTTTCTTTGGACGCTCCACATCTTGCGAGTTTTGCTGTTCTTCTTAATCATTGTAGACTAGATAGACGGGTTGGGCGCATACTGGCATGGCGACTCGTCATTGGACTGAAGGTACCTTTACGATAGGAATACGATATATATCACTGCACAGTCTGCCATGATTCTATGTGCGTTGTTTTTGGTTTTATCATGTTCCTTTTCTGGGAGAGACAGACGCTTTGCTTCCCGTCTGCTAGCGCACATGCAGCTACCTCCCATACCAGATACAAGCGAGACATAGTATGGGGACAGACTGCGAATCTGCAGGGGCGTTTGCGTGCGTCCGACCGACCGGGCAGCTATAGTGGAACCTGGCGCAGATGCAGAGACACCAGATACGCACGCACGTTACTTTGTACCTTGTAAATTATTGCGCAAAAGTACAGGAGCAAGGGTAACAATCCATACTACACTAATGTAGTTTATTTTGAATACCAGTGGTATGAGTGGGCCGTAAAGTACTAAGTACACACTTTACAACAACTAGCAAAGTATTAAACATACGCATTTAAAAATTATACACATACTTAACAAATCGGCTTTGACTGTTAAACTTAAAAGTACAATATTTACGGCTTCAGGTAGAAATTGTATTGAATTTTATAGCATTTATAAAAGTATTAATCCGTAGGTATTAACGACTCGCCACGGCGTAGCAATACAGTGGCAAAATGGGATCTGGTACGGCTACCAGACCCCTGAAGTATAGATTATTACCCTTGCGACAGGTGTATCTACGAATATTCGCACATTTGTAGAGACGGAGGATGAATGGGCCGCCTCTTGCCTTTTCAAATTCACGCCGCCACGAAGCAATGCTCGTTACAGAATCGCCTCTCCCCTGTTCAAAGTGACAGCCCGAATCAGCAACAGACGAGCTATTTGCAGCAGCCCAATCGGAGCAGACGACTGCTCTCATGCCCCGGTATTTCATCCCTTGAGTCGACTTTGTATGGCCTCGCTCAAATCAAAAACACCAGTCACATGAGCATGGCGGCCGGAAGCAGCGGTCAAGGGTGCTAGCAAACCGCATGCAGAAAAGCTTCCCCCTCCCCAAGAGGGTGTGCCGAGCTTGGCCTCTGGCCATCAGGGCTTCTCTGATGTAGTGTCGCTGCAGGGTACTCTGTCGTAGAGGTAGAAAATAAACTTGACGGCGGAGGCCAGGGGGTGAAGAAAGGGATGAAATCTGCTGGCTTTCCGGCTAGCTCTCATAATCCCCCTCATAGGAATGCAGACCTAGTGAGACACTGGAGAAGAAGTTGGCAGTAAGAAGAAAATGTGACGTTTCCGGCAGCAACCGACCGCATTCCAGTCAAGTACTGGCCGTACAAACTCGCCCGCAGTGGCTGTCCCGACTTTTCATGTTCTTTGACGCAGTCTATTCTGGGCTGCTTCCAGATCCGTGATGCAGCCTCGTTCTAGACATGGCAACGAACGGTCAAAGCACACTGCCATCATACGCACAAACAACAAAGTAGACAGGGCACAAAGACGGCTGCATGGCCTCATTAGTACAAGAGCATCAAAGGTGTTGTTAAGAGCAGTGGAAGCAGTAAAGGAAGAGTGAAAGCAGTGAAAGAGCAGAAAGAGCACTAAAAAGCAGTGCAAAATGTAAAGACAATGCGTAAAAATAGCCTATGGACAGACAAACCGAATGGGGACGCCAATGAACGCCAATGGACGCCAATGGACGCCAATGGCACGCCAAAAGGTGCCAAGGGCCGGCGGACATTGATTGAACGCCAATCTGGGAGAGAGCGCGCGCGCGCCAGATCAACCCGCATACGGCGACATGCCAGACAAAGCAGAGAGCGTTAGGGGACTAGACTGCTGGTGGCTTAGCGCAGTTGTTGTGCATCTCAGCGGTGCTGTTGGCTTCTTAGTGGCGGTGTGCGCCCTAATGCCGGAAACGGCAGAACAACGACGCTCGGCGGCGCCAGGACAGCCGTCCAACAGCCAGGACGGTCAGAAGAGCCAGGACAAGACCAGGCCGGCGGTGCTATAGCATCCCGCTTGCTCTGGGCAAGAGCACGCGTTCCCGCATGGCCCATCTGGGGGGGGTGAAAGACGGCCGGCGCAAATAAAGGGCGGCTGGCCGGCACTCTTGGTGACGGAATCAGCACACCTGCACATGCTCGCCCATTTACACAATCAAAACTCACAAGTGGCAAAGAAACACAGATTGCAGCAACACGAGCTCCACGCCATTCAACAGCCTTTCGGTAAGGCAAGACACTGCCAGACACTCGGCATGCTGAAGAGCCGCTAGACCAGCCGCTAGAGACCCCTAAACGACTGCTAAACCCACGGCTAGACCTCCTTGGACACACTAGCCACAGTCCGCACACGCCGCAACCATACGGCCTACGCTACCCAGCGCCGGCGCTGACAGCCACTGGAACGCCACAGACAAAGTGCCGCGAGCGTCCCGGCCGCCGCAAGCATCAGGCATCGTCACAGCACGGGGCCGTAGCCGTTGCCGCTGCCGCTGCCACATCACCAGACACCGCAAGGCTCCACCAGCCTGCCTCTGTGCGTCTGCTCCCAGTGGGAGTCTGTCTGCCCTTGCCCGCCCAGGGGAACGAGAACGCCAGTTGCAGCCGTCTTAAACGAAACGGCCACACCGAATCTCAGCCCTCACCTTAGCATCGTCTGAGTTCTCATTACTCAGTACTCAGCAGCCCAGTAGCAGCATCCTCTTCTCCGGGCCCGGTGCCCCTAGTCGGAAAGAAGATTACTGGATGTACATCTCTGCCAACGCAACGGCTTCCTTTCCCCTCTTCCTTCTCCTCTCCTCCTCGCTTTCCTTCTCCTTCTCCCCTCCCAGTTCCTCCTCACTAGAGGACTGTAGAGGCAGAGACACTGGGCATCTGTCTGCCAACAGCGTTGCATAGGGAAGAAACCCGCTCCTCCTCCCACGAACAGCCAGTCATCTTTCACCCCCCCCCTTGTGAAGACCACTGGGACCCACCCTACTCGCCTGTCTGCACTCTGTTTCTCACTGCCCATATCCTGCCACTTGCCTGATCTCTCTTCCCGTTCCGCTCCCCAGCTCTGCTCTTCAGCCCTGTCCCCCCCCGGCTCTCTCATCTGCAAAGCTCCCCAACTCTGCCCAAACCAATCCTTCCCCCTGTTGTTCCCACCCCCCTCAATCGCTACTCCACCATCAGTGCACCCCTCACCCTTTGCCTCTCTTCTATCACACCAAGACCGCCTTTCCACGTCGTCTCTGGGTGGACCGCCTGTGCATGCACGTCTCTAGCCAGACCATCGGACCTGCCCGTCATATTGAGCAGAAGAAGAGACCCCGATCTGTCCGTTTCCGTCCAAACAGCCAACTTCGCCTGTTCCGAACTCTTCGCACCCACTCGCCTATCTAGACTCCCGACCTTTCTCCTGTCTTGCGTCTTTCTCCTTCCTTTCCGTTTGTCTCTCGACTTTACATCGTCTCTCTTCATCCCTCTTCTCTTCCTGTCTCTCATCTCGCGCCCTTCATCCCCAAAGGCCCCTCAGCTACCACTTACCTTACGGCCATCAGGGTCGTGGGCTCTGTCGCAAACCCCAAAGCATCTTACCCAATGGACCATACAATCCCACCATCTCCCGCACCCTCTTCCCTCTGCGATCCCTCTCTGACTGATATCGCGCATTTCAAACACGAACCCTTGGAGCCTCAGCCAGCACTCGCCTACCCAACTCCCGACCTTACGTCTGTGGCTTCACAGTTTGACAACAAGATGGCATATGTTCCCTCCACACAAGACCTTTCTTTTTCCTACTCAGATCTGCCTCCAGGGGAAGACGCAGACACGTTCAACACAGGACACATGATGTCCACACCACAGGTACGCTTATACCAGGCAGCAAGAAGGCGCTTGTTTGATTTTGCTTTGGGATGTTCGTCTTGGGACTTTTCTTCCCACAACACACTTGCGCGCAGCTGGCTAACGGTCCCTTCACAGACGGTCTCCTCACAGATGGTCCCCTCACAGACGTTCAACCTCCACACACCAGAAGCATCACCACCGACCCCGAAACAGCACCTCGACAGCAGCAGCTATTCCGCACCCAGGACAAGAGCCAGTCAAGGCCCCAAGACCTTGGGTGTCAAGTCCGGCCGCATCACAAAGGCAGTCCCCCCCAAAAGACCTTTGCCCTTGTCAGCATCACCACCCAGCACCAAGAAGGAAAGGCAACCGGCAGAAGCAGCCGACTCCTCTGTAATCAACGTGCCCCTCAGCATTCTAGGCAAAGACTGGGACCTGCCATTTGTTGACATCGAGGCCTATGTTAACCGCTCCATCGAGGAGCGCCGCCTCGAGATTACCCGTGGAAAATCGCCGGGAAAGGTGAAGCGTGCTATGAACGCCTTCATGCTCTACCGCAAAGCCTTTCAGGACCGCGCCAAGAGATTCGCACAGCAACAGAACCATCAAGTCGTGTCCAGGGTCTGTGGCCGCAGCTGGTCCATAGAGCCGGAATCTGTGCGCGCCCAATTCAACGAATGGGCCATCCTTGAGCGCGACAACCACCGCAAGGCGCACCCGGAGTACAAGTTCACTCCTTCCAAGCCGCGCAAACGGGGCAAAGACGGCCTCGGTTCCGATTCCGAAGCAGACGATCCCAACTGGGACCGCTCCAGTCGCCAAGCCTCGAAGCGGCGGTCCAACAGTCACACCCCACTGAGGGCAACGGACGGTGCCTACTACCCGGGCCCGGCGACCTACCACAACCCATACAATACCGCTAGCGCCTCCACAGCATCCGCAGACCTGCAACACGCCGCCTTCCACCCATACCACTCATCCCGGCCCGCCCCCAGCATGCCCAGCTTTGCCAGACACTCGTCTGGGCCGTACGACCTAGACAACGCCTTTGCGGCCGGCACAATGTCCAGCCACCAACCACACGGCGACCTGCACCAACAGCAGATAGATGTCATGGGGTTTCTGCACCCTGTGCACCACCACAGCGCGCCGCATCAACATCCCACTCACCAAACCTTTGCCATGGGTGGTCCTTACCACACCGCAGAGAACCCAATGGGTGGTCCTTCCGGCCATATGCTGGGCATTGGCCAGCCGATTGATCCCACTCTTGTCGGCCATGACGGCATGCCTCGATACGATCTGACTGATCCTGTTTTGGGTGGAGGTGGCCTGGACGACCCCCAGTGGCCCGCTGGCTATTCTCTGGGTGGCCCCGGTGCCGATTTGTATCCAGGTCCGTTTGTGGAGCTTAGAGAAAGCTACATACAAGACGCACATCTCCAATACCTTCAAGGCGAGGAAGAAGGCTGGAGGATCAACCCCCCGCCTCCTTGAGATCGCGGCTGCGGGTAGAGAGCGAGATTTGACGGGCAGAGTTGTTTAGAGAAGCACGCACGAGTCCAGGGAGGGTGGTTGTCAGGGCAAAGAGCCAGAAACGATTTGTATCCAGACTTGAAAAGCGGTGTTTTGGTTTGCGGGATCTCGGCATATTTGATTGGGCGTTTGATTTGGGCGTTTGCATAGAGGTTATTGTGATATCAACAGGGCGTTGGGCGCGTCTGGGCGTTTTTTTGGCAAGAGAATGGGATAACCGGAACAGGAGATGGGCTTTGGTTTTTAAGGGATGTTGTTTGATTTTGGGAATAGGTCATTGCTGTGTAATCTTTGGGTCTTATTCGTGTATGGCCGTTATGTTGGATGTGTCTGCGCTTGTTTGTTGTTCTCGTCCTGATTGGCTAAGCATTTTTTATTTGCTTCTTGTCTCCTTTTCTGTGTTGTTTGCTGTCGAGGCTTGGTAGCCCTGTTGTAAGTCTTAGAAGTCGGTCAGGCAGACCACCAAGGCTTTGTAGACTCTAACAATGCCATTGTACCCCCATGCTGTTTTCCATCAAACAAGCCGCAGCATGTGGTGAGCTCTCCGATGCAGCAGTGTAGCTTGATATTTGGGGCGTCAGGGGAAACAAGTTTCGTGCTAGTAAAACATGACAAGACAGTTAGTTCCAGGAGTCGTGGTGGCTAGATTCTAAGAAAGGATGAATAATAGTTTGTGCCTAAATCCATCACGTGCTACTCATTCAACTGGCCAACGAAGTGCGATCCACAAGCCCATCAACTCGAAAAGCACCCCGAGGCAAGAACTTGCCAGAACAGCAACTCAAACCTGTTCTTCCTTTGCGCTTCTCCTTTGCAAAATGACGTGGGTATCTAGGCTCACCGTATCTCTTGGCTTGGTCATGCTGGCCCATGCGTAAGATGGGAGACCCTCAGTTGTGTATCTGCGAGTCTGGCCGGTACCATTTTGCTAACCAATTTTCTCGCTTCAGCTGCTATTCAGCCAAGGAGTACACGGCATTGCAGTCCTTCCGCTCTTCGGTGGGCACGCCTTCTACCTCTGCGGGACTGCCGCTCGACATCACAATAGAAACCATTGTGGCGCTCTTGGTGACAAGCCTGGGCCTTGTCTTGGGCACCCAGCAGTTGCGGCCTATCCAGTGGCATGTGTGGGCCGGCAAGGTTGAGCGCGAAGGCGAAGACGGGTTCAAAAACGCAGAGGGCGAGGTGGATAAGGACTACATTGGCAACCCGTTTCACTTCCTCGATACCCGTCCCGGTTTTATCGACATCCGCAAGCAGCGCAGAGGGTTCGACGACTGGGCCAAGACAGTTGGCAGTACGAAACTTTAAGATGATCAACAAATGGTTTATATGGCAGTCACCCATACAGAAAGACAAATACATGGAGAGAACAATCAAAAGGCTTGGGGTTGTGAACGTATAGGATACAAGACACTGGTTTTGGCGCGTCTCTTAGTGCATCTCCAGTGTAGCTCACGAGACTATGGGATACGATATCATCAATATGACAAAGCAATTTGCTGGTCGGTATTAAAGGCATTACAGCCAGACAATATTGTAAAGAACAGTGAACTGTAAAGCAGAGGAAAGAGCTGTACTCCAGCGTGGTTGTTCCTTCTATCTCGGGCATCGAGCACGTATGCCAGCAAACATGGCGTCTCCTCTGTTTTGTCCACATACATCTCAGAGTAAAATGGTGGTCCATTGCTTTGTTTCTCGATATTTCTTTTCTGAGAACTGAACCTTTATAGGCACACAAATCGTCATAATGCGAAGACAGGCTAGAGCTTCGCCATTGTTTCCTGGACGAGGGGGCAGGGGTGGACGACCGTCTCCACAGCCATCAACTTCCGCGTCGTCTTTTCGCAGCAGCAGACATCGCCCGTATCAGACGCATTCTGCCGTTGCGAGCTCTAGCCGAAGTCGTGCTTCTCGAGCAACAGTGGCTATGGTGCCCTCTTCTTCTCCCGCTGCACCTGATTCTGAACAGCCCTCTGCCTTTCTCGATGACTTTACGGTAGAGACAGCGGAGACGATTGTGGCTTTGGATATGAAAAGAAATGGAAGTATTGGCTTTGTCTTCTTCTCAAAGAATACGGAGAGTTGCGTCTTTATGAAGATACCAGCATCACGGGTATGGAGCTGGTCGAGTCGCTGTTATTCCAGACCCAGCCGAAAACTGTTGTGATCTCGAGCCAGGCGCCAGAAAACCTAAAGGTATACCTACAGAGTCACTCCCAGCTTTCGGATTCCAACACCACTGGTAGGTTTTTTCATTGGCCATGGAGGAGATAGGATTGGGCAGGTGCTTAACATGTCATTTTCAGGATCAGAGGTTCGAGGAGTTTGCGCTTCGCGTAGTATCGGCTTCGGCTTTTGATTATATTGCTGGGAAAGAGCGCCTGGGCCGCTCATATGCTCTTCTATCAGACCAAAACCGTGTGGCTCTTTTCACGTCTGTTATCGAAGATGATGGCGGCATAGCTTCGGAGGGAAATGCTCCCCTACATGGTGGCTTCGCCCAGCATGGACTTACGCAACTGGCCACACGCATCAATCTGGAGAACTGCTTGACTGTACGGTCTAAACAACACTCCCATCCTCTCGTGATACAAGATTCTAACCAAAGCTTGACTTTCATCAGGTCGGCTGTGCTAATGCTGCTTTACTTGTGGCAGAGACGGCACAGTCAGGATATGATTTGATTTCAGAGCATCCTGCAGTCCCAATTCGATCTATACAAACTGTCACGTATAAAGACTGCATGTTCATATCAGCGGACAGTTTCATGTCTCTACAGATGTTTCATCCTCGGGGTCATCCTCAGTCCAGTAATGGCCAACGGAAAAACTTGTCTCTTTACGACTTGTTCCGCTCACTTACGCTTACATCACAAGGCGGAAAAAGACTTCGAGAGATATTTCTTAGGCCGAGCACAGACTTGGAGGTCATCCAAGAACGACATACCGCACTCTCGGGGTTTCTGGACCCGAGACATAAGGAAGCCAATGCTTCTTTACGCGCAGCACTGAAAAAAGTCAAGGCGATTCTTCCATCTCTCGTCCATCTTCGGTAGGGTTGTCTTTTGTCAGGAAGCCGCACGTCTGTACCGCAAGGCGCATGGGAAAATCTGTCAGCTTTTTGCAACAGCGCCTGTGACATTTTTCACAAGGCAGTGGATATTCTTCAAGAGACCTGTCCAACAATTGAAAAGGTATGCAAGCTACCCCATCGCCTTACACTTCCTTGCAAGCATGTGAAGCTAACAAAAATACCAAATTTGAGGCTTTTGAGGACATAGATTTTGAAAGAATACGCAGGGTTGGAGAAAATATCAACAAAACAATCGACTTTGTGGAATCCAAAACAAGTGGCTGCACTGTTGTAGCAACAGGCTATAACGTGTATCTTGATGAATCCAGGGACATGTATGAGGCTCTACAGATCCGTCTAGCTGCGTTCAGCCAGAAGTACCAGGCAAGGCTGCTACGTGACCAGGGCATACAGATCGTCAGGTGCATATTCCATCCCACCATGGGCTATGTTGTCGCAGTCGAAGTGTCTTGGGGACCAGACGAGGAAGAAACCGAGGCTCCCCTACAGAGTTTTGATCTGTCCAACGAGACATGGACAGAGGTCTTACGAGAAGGTGGTTTAGTCTACCTCGAGAATCCCGATATGACCGGGCTGGATGACCAGTTTGGGGACCTTGCCGGCCAGATCATCGGTAAGCATTGCGCCCTTCCTATAAATAAACGGGAGCGCCACAGCTGACAGGCATCTTCCCGAGGCAGAGGTTGAGATTCTATACAGTCTCGGGATCGATATCATGGAACAAGAAAGCACACTCTTGGCTGCATCTGATGCCATTAGCGAGCTTGATTGTCTACTGGCGCTGGCCGCTGAAGCTGAAAAATTCCGGCTCAGCAAGCCGAACATGACGTCCGAGAATGTGATTCACATTCATAGCGGCCGACACATCCTCCAGGAGCTGGACGTCGGTACTTTTGTGTCAAACGATTGCCTGCTGTGCGGTGGCTCTGCCGATGGCGGTACAAGCAGTGCCGACAGCACGATACAACTGCCAAATGTCATGGTACTGACAGGGCCAAGCCACTCAGGGAAGAGTGTCTATCTCAAGCAAGTGGCGATAATAGTATACCTAGCTCATATTGGGAGCTTTGTCCCTGCAGCCGATGCAAAGGTTGGGATAACGGACAAGATTCTAACGAGACTTGCCACGCGGGAGAGCGTCTCTCGTGGAGAGAGCGCCTTTGGGGCCGACCTTCAGAGAGTGGCCTTTTCCATGAATCTCACAACACCCCGAAGCCTCATACTTATCGACGAGTTTGGAAAAGGGACAAACACCGTCGACGGTGCAGCACTTCTCGACGCTCTTCTTTGTCACTTTCTCGAATTGGGGCCCGAGAAAGCACCCAAAGTATTAGCAGCAACGCATTTTCACGAGATATTTGAGAGGGGGTATCTCCATGACCATCCTCGTCTTTGCTTGGCGCACATGAGCGTCACCGTCGATGCAGATGCGCTAGAACCAAACGAACGGGTAAAGTTTGTGTATGAGGTCAGGAGCGGCGGAGCCACAAACAGCTTTGGGTGCCACTGTGCTGCTGTTAACGGCATGGACAGTGCTGTCGTCGAGAGAGCGCGCTGGATTGCACAGTCATTGGCCAATGGAGAGCGTTTGGAAAAGCTATGCCTAGAGCTTCCCGCATCCGAGCTCGAGCGGAAGAAGCTGCAGCGAGACGAAAGCCGCGCTCGGAAATTCCTGTCTGAACTGGGAGACGTGAAGGCTGCGTGAAAAATGGGGGACGGCACGAGATTTGTTGAGTCATGTTTTAAGTGCAGGTAGCGAGAGCTCAGACGAGATGTCTGTTGTGGAGGAGGAGGAGGAGGAGCAAGGGTTGTATCGGGAGGACTTGTCACTGAGCAGTGACAGCATAAAATCCACTACTATTTAGCCACACTACGACGTAGTCTTTCAACGGCTTCTTGTTGCGCGATCTGAAGATTTGAGCCTTAAAACAGGGATGAAACAACTGCTTGTGATCCAGCGCAGGTGTTCCAGGAGTGCTATTTAGGGAACAGGCATTGACAGCGCAAAAACCCAGCCTGGCCCTATTGCAGCTTCGCCTCGACGGTAGGGATGTCAAAAGGTTTGGGGACCCTGTCACAGGCAGTGAAGCCTTGCTGAAAGAGACTGGCCGGGCACCAGACTTGAAACGCCTTTAGAGTGTCTGAAGTTATGCGCTGTTGGTTGTTACAGCCGTTTCCAGTTCCTCCTCCTAACGGTGCTGTACACTACACTAGTGTATGGCTAGCTCGCAGAGAGTTTAGTGAGACTCGATCGACAGGCTTGGCTAATTGACGCTCCCGGCTAAACCTGGAGAAGAGGCTGCCGTTACCATTACTTGCTGCTGTGTTTTGCAGCCCCATCGCTCTTCAAACGAGCTATTGGGAGACTGCGAGTGTCGAAATGTACTCCATAGATCAGGCGCGCAAAAAGGGGGGCTGGAAAGCTGTCACATCAGTTTGGGCATATAAGTTGCCAAGATTGCCCGGGCAGAGAAGCCAGTCTGAATGATAGCCATACCATTCACCACACTTGTTGCAAACAACAAAAGACTCATTTACATCAGGCTGGACCTTTACTTCGATTCGTTTTATTTATTTATATATATATTTTATTGCCATTGTTTCCACCGATTACGACAATGAAGTTCTCAGGCATTATTATCGGCTTTCTTACAGCCTCCACCATTGCACATGTAAGTTTGCAATGTGGCATCGCATCCAAAATGCATATGACTGACACGGGCGTAAAACAAGGAGGGAAAGGCAAAGACAAACTCCGAGTGGGAGTCAACGGCAGTATCAACGGCTGTAACGGCGGACGCCTCAGGGACGGCCTCGACATCGACGACTGTTACCAAGACCAAGCACAAGGGAGCAAAGACCACAGAGGTGTCAACATCAGCAGAGGCCTTGGCAGTGGCCTCGGCCTCGGGAACAGCATCTACAACCGAGACGACCAAGACTAAGCACAAGGGGACAAAGACGGGCTCTTCTGGAAACTCTACGTGGGTGTCGGCGACAATACAGGCGACCACGACGGAGTCGGGGAGCACCAAAACAAAGACAAAGGAGAAGAACAGCGGTTCCTCTAAAACACACACAAAGACAAAGACAACAGGGACCTGGTCAAACAGCACAGAAGCCACCACGTCCATCTTGGAGTTGACGACGGCGACCGCTTCTGGAAGCGAGGCGACGACCACCACGAAGACCGGCAAGGGAAAGGGCTCTGGAAAGAGCAACTCGACATCGATATTGACAACCACCAAGTCATCCAAAAACAAGACGACCAAAACAACGGTTCTGTCCACAGCCGCGGCGACTGCCTCAACAACAGGTACGGTTATCGTCAGTGAGGCTCACCTGTTGGGCGCCGGCGCCGGCAGCTTGGCCACCATGGCAGGCTTGGCCATTGCATTTACCATTTTTCTATGATAAAAGCCAGAAGATTATGGTCGCGGTTTTTTGAAATTAACGATTGTTGTGTGGCTGCGCCAAGGGCATAAAGTCCATTTCTTGTACATATTAACAGAATATTACTGTTCTGGGAATCGGTCATACTGGTTTTCACAAGGGACCCACTCTAGATATGACGTGCTCCCTAGTCAGAAAGCCCCACACCGGCGTCGGGACAGGAGGGGGGAAAATTTACCTCACAGCCAGTTGGGACGAGTACACATGCTATGCTTGAGCGCATTCACAAAAAGAGGTCAGACCAACGCTTGTTTGTGAAGCCTCCAAACCAGAGACAAGAATACAAGTTCCCGTATCGGCAGAAAAGCTAAAATGGCAACGTAGGTCATCTAAATTCACTCTATACCTAATATGGTCCTTTTGCTTTCTTCTGCATTTCCGGCCGATTGCTTTCTTTCCTCACGCACCCGAGTAGGAGCCTCCCGACTTACCAGCATAGGAACATTACCTGGCACAATGGACTGACGCGCCGGGAGCGCAACCAGGCCCGTGGACAAAAGGGGTACACGATCTGGTTCACCGGGCTGTCGGCATCGGGCAAGTCGACGGTGGCCACGGCGCTGGAGCAGCACCTGCTGCACCTCGGCCTGTCTGCATACCGGCTGGACGGCGACAATGTCCGCTTCGGACTGAACAAGGACCTCGGCTTCTCGGAGAAGGATCGCAACGAGAACATTCGGCGCATTGCCGAGGTGGCCAAGCTGTTTGCCGACGCGTCGACCGTGGCCATTACGTCGTTCATCTCGCCGTACCGCACCGACCGGCAGATTGCGCGCGAGCTGCACGCGCAAAAGGCGAGCCAGGGCGACGACGATACGCTCGAGTTCATCGAGGTCTACGTCGACATCCCCATCGAGGTGGCCGAGCAGCGTGACCCCAAGGGCCTGTACAAGAAGGCTCGCGCCGGCGAGATCAAGGAGTTTACGGGCATCTCGGCGCCCTACGAGGCGCCCGAAAAGCCCGAGATCACCATCCGCACGCACGAGAAGAGCGTAGAGGAGTGCGTTGCTCAGATTGTGGCGTACCTCAAGGAGAAGGGCCTGTTGCCCGCGTCATCGGCATAAACTCGGCGTTCAAGTTTGGGTAGAGTCAATTAGAGAAGTGAGGAAAAAAATAGAGCAAAAGCATAAGAATACCAGGAGACGACATTATTGCAATAGCATCAATGCCATGTACACTGTAAATCAGCGAAAAATCACTACACTGTTCGTCTACAAGAGGACGAGTGGGATAAAATGAAGACATCTTTGAGCAGCTTCTATACAAACTCTGCGAAATTCGCCAGAGACCAAGCCTGCCTTACTGCATGGCAAGAACAAGAGGCGGCGGATGAAAAACAGGACCAAAACATGGGAAGATAAGGAACAGCATAGCGCAAACCCGACAGGGGAGAATGAACAAGGCAAATGACACGGACCGGACCTATGGGAACTCAAATTCATAATACACGTACGCCGTGTACTCGTTGCCTTCGCCATAGCCGACACCGGCGGCGGCCATTTCAGAGGTCAAGGCAGCATCGTCTTTGGTAATGTTTCCACGCTTATCGCGGCCAAAGGCGTTGCCGCCGAGGTAGGAGTAGGCCGAGTCGAGAGAGGATTTGACGTTCTTTATCAGCTTGGGCGAAGACTGGTCCGTTAGCTTGACGCGCTTCACACGCAGACTTTTGTCTTCTCTCCGCCTTCTCACTCACCTTTACCAGAACGCTGACAAACTCAAGCGGCAGCCCGTATCGCAGCACGGTTTCGACAAAAACACGCAGCGTCAGGACGTGCATCCACACCATGATAGCCTCGCTCCAGCCGGTGCGTGCCAGCCGCAGCGCTTCGCCCCAGACTTTCTTCTCCTCGCGGGTGACGCGGTCCAGCTCGCGCTGTTCTTCTTCGCGGCCGCCCTCGACGTACTTGTACTGGCGCGGCGTCCATTTTTCTTCGCGGCACTTTTGCAGAAACTCGGCGCTGTGCTTCTTGAACGTGGTCACCGTGAACAGGGCAAACTCGTCGTCCTGCGCCACCTCAACGGCCGAGCGCGGCACCACCATGGGCGCTAGCGTCTCGTACTCGCGCAGGAACTCGCGGCGAGCGCCGGTGGGCACGACAATAAGGTGTGTTTCGAGGTACTCCGAGTCCTGCACAAGCAGCGACGGGTCGACAATCGGCGTCAGGGATTTTGTGGCGAGATTGCCGCTACCATTGTCAGACGAGCGTGGCCCAGACGAGAGATGAGGTAACTTACGTCTGCTTTCTTTGCAGCGTCGCCAGGTTGGTCTTGACAGAGTTGTACTGCGAGAATTTGCCCTTGACATCATTGTCAATGTTGACAAGCTCCTGCAGCCGGGTTCCGTCCGATTAGCAGAGTGGCCAATGAAGATATCAACAGCACCATTCCAAGACACGCGGACTCACCTTTTGCAGCGTGTCAATTAGCTCGCTGAGCGGCCGGTCTGCGCGGTACCGAACCTTGTTCCACGAGAAGGACAGTAGATAGGCGTTTGTGGGTTCTGCCAGGGTCAGCATAAACAGAAGCCAAGAACAGAGCCGGCCGTACAGCGGGACGTTGCCCCTCCCCGAGTTTCTCCCCCCCCCGTTTCTCCTCTAGCCCCCCATCCAGCAAACTTACTGTCGTTGACAACTTTCTGCTGTGCCACCTTCTCCTCGTCGTTGTCGAGCACCGTCCGCAGGGAGTCGGCCACTCGGGAAGCCACGCCTTCACAGGCACTGTCGAGCTTGGCAAGATCATCAGCCTGCTGAACAAGCGCATCGAGGGTGCCAATCTTGAACTCGGGAATGGGAAAGGGCTGGATCGAGCCGTTGCTGGGAGAGATGGTGGTGCGGAGCGACGAGAGAGCGGCGTCCTGGTCGCCGGTCTCGAAAATGCGCAGCGGCAGCGAGACCACGGCATAGCTAGAGGGCGAGGACAAAATCATGACGGCGGGCGTGCTGCATGCTGCAGCCAAATTGTTACAAGGGCAGAGAGAAAACGGCGGGCAGCAGACGGGAAGAGGACGACGACGAGGTACGGAATTGAAGCCGGAATGCGTGAAATTTAGGCTAGCTCGAGTATAAAGCACGCAGCCTTTGGTGGCCACAGCTGCACACTGATGAGTCAGCAACAGCGGGGCGGTCCCGGCGGGACTCTCACTAACTACTGCGTTTTCGTATTATGTACACTTTGCTATAGTGTAGCGGTCTAGGATTCCCAGCATCTTATACCGGCTGCACAGACGAAGCTTTCTTGTGTCTGCTCTGCCTTTTCGACGTGTGTGTAGGCTGTGCCGGCCGTGCAGGCTGCGCAGTGGTAGAAGTGTGCTTTGTAGGAGTGTACGCTCAGGCCCGGCTTCCGTGTGTTGGTCCCGTGACCC
This sequence comes from Graphilbum ipis-grandicollis, assembly GCA_019925625.1. Classification (NCBI taxonomy): domain Eukaryota; kingdom Fungi; phylum Ascomycota; class Sordariomycetes; order Ophiostomatales; family Ophiostomataceae; genus Graphilbum; species Graphilbum ipis-grandicollis. The sequence goes on along the minus strand of JADHKH010000002.1, from coordinate 1,337,278 downwards.
GCGCAACTGCGAAGGAAAGGACGGCCAGGCTTCGCCAACCTCTCACTTTTCAGCCCCCCTGCTGCTCCTGCTCCTCTCTCTCCACCACCCCCCTCCTCGCATCTTGCTGCTGTGCGCTCCGGTGTGCTTCTGTGCGCTCCTGTGCGCTCCTGTGCGCCCTTCTGCTGGCTGTCCGCTCCCTGCTGCGACCAAATACACTGCTGGGCCTTGCTTCCCCCTCCTCTTCGCTCGCCTGCTTTATTTTTTTGCCTTTGGCCAAGAAGATCCCCAATACGAGATTCCGGAGGCGCGGACGGACCCCCTACGTGTTCAAAGCGATATCCTCGAAACAGATTGTGGGCGCTGCTTTGCGAGCTGACTGGCCGCTGTTGAACGCGAGCACGCTGTGTGGCTGTTTCTTGGGCTTGGGCACTTGTATGTTGTGCCGGTGGCTTATCGAACGGACTTGTTTGCCGATTCTTGCCCCGTCAGCTGTTGACTTGGGCCGTTTACCTCTGCAGGAGTATCAGTGTCGAGTGCTATCACTGCCTGGCCTCTCCTGCTCGTCGAGAGACTGCGTCGAAAACACGCCAACTCGAAATCACGAGAAATAGAGAAGAAACCGAAAACGCAAAGCTACTATGAGAGCCTCCTTTTTCTTTTGACAGATCTCTGTCGGGCAGCTCCGCGCGGCCTTGCCGTGAAAAAGCCTCCTCTGTGAGTGTCTCGGCCCAGCTTGCAAAGCCTGCGTCTCCTGAAGCCCGCCGGACGCACACACACACACTCTCTCAGCATGTCGTCTTCGGCCGGCCTGCCGCCTCTGTCGGCCATTGCTTCCGGCGGCAACATGACAGCACCAGTCTTTTCCTCGGCATCTCCGTCTACATCTGCATCCGCATCCACCGCCTTTCTCGGCCCCGGCCTCGGCCTCGGGCCTATGGAATACCGGGATGCCCGCATCAGGGACCCGATCCCCAAGAAGCTCAAATTACAGGGCAGGCAGATCAAGGGCAACTTTAGCGTCATGCAGCTGGACCTGGCCGGCCACGACTCCTCGCTCGAGCGGGACGAGCTGGCCAAGCGTGCCAGCGAAAGCACTGAGATGGCTGCCATGCGTGCCTACCAGAGCGGCGTCGGCTTTCCTTCCGCAAAACGCTTTGTCCGCCTCCCTGACGATCCCACTCTCTGGAGCTCCTGCTCTATCCCGGCAGCGTCCGCGTCTTCAGCGTCAGTTTCGGCGGCAGCTGTGTCTTCGATGGCTTCAATGACTACCGGTGCCGCCCATGCAACACAAGCTGCAGTTGTCCCATTTGCTCCGTCAGCTCCGTCAGCACCGTCGGCGACGATGCCCCAGCAGCCGTCTTCTCTCCCCCAGCCGCTTTCACCAGACGAGACCAAGAAGGAGTGCGACCGCTTGCTGGCGCTCATTCAGAGCCTCTCCCCAACTACTGTCGTCGACCAGCTCTGCAAAGCCTTGAACTACTCTGGCGGCGACCCCGGCACGGCCGTCTCGACGAGCGATCTCTCCCCGACAAGTGAGCAGGCCAATGGCGGTGTTGGTTTTTTTATCGGCTGGATCTCCCGGATCTTTCCCAAGGCACTGCATGATTCCAAACCGTCGCGTTGGACATACACACTGGCTGACGAACTCCCTAACGGGGCACCGGCCGCAGGAGCGTCTGCTGGGACGGGGGCTACAGGCACAACGACAGAGACGGCACAACACCCATCTTCATTGCACACCTCTGCCGGCGCTCCGGCCGAGGCCGGCGAAAAAAGGAGGAGGGGAAGACCTAAAGGTAGTAAGGCGACTAAGGTTCGCAAAGACAAGGGTATAAAAAAGGGCCCAACAAAGGTGCGGAAGGCCAGTATGGCTGGTGCTTCTGCTTCTGCCGGTGCTTCGGCTTCTGTCGGCATGTTGCAGAGCGGCCAGTCAGCCTCTCGCGATGCTGCACGGCCCCCCGACGACGAAGGGTGGGTAGATGTGGATGACAGTCTGCTCGATGCTACCAACGGCGCGGCGGACGAAATTTACTTCGGCTCTGCCGCTACGAACACAGCCGCCATGGCCTCCGCCCCGGATGTCTCCGGTCTCCACGGCCTGTCTGGAAGCGCTTCTCTGCCTGGTGGTAGTGTCGCGGAGCTTGGGAAGAAAAGAGGCCGGCCCAAGGGTTCTAAAAACCGTCCAAAAGCGCCCGTGGCAGCCGACCTGCCCAGCACCGAAGCCACCAAAGCCATCGAAGCCACCGGAACTACAGTAGCCACGGCTGCTGCCCCGGCTGTCTCTGCCATGTCCGTTTCTGACGACTTCGGCCCTTCTGCCTATTCAGGCGCTCCCGGGATTGCTTCTATAGCCGGCCTTTCCAGCCCTACGAAAAAGTTCTTTGACCGCCCCAAGAGCTCTGCTTTTCAGCCGGGCCAGTTTCATGGCCAACAGGAGTCCCCACGTGCTGGCAATGGACACAACTTGTCCGTGGACCAGCTGCGGAAAGCATACGACGTGTCGTCACAGCCACTGGTGCCCGCTATTGATACGGCGCCGGCCGTCTCCGGCTCCAAGAGAAAGCGGGCGAAACCCTCCAAGACCGAGAATGTCTCCGCTGTGCGAGCGCAGGCGTATCCCCCCAATGGCATTTACCCAGGCTCCCTGAGCCAGCCTTCCGACCTGCTCAGTGCCGGGGATGCCTCCCCCGTGAAGCGGTCCCGAAAGTCCATGGATGCAAAGACTGCCTTTCACAGCAGCATTGCCAACAGCGCCTCACCTGCTCTCAGCGCCAGTACCAGCCAGGTATCCAGTCTCGGGACCCCTACCGACCCCCTTGGCGGCGACGCCCAGATCCTTTCTTCTCTCAATAGTCATGGGTCGGACTCGCAATTTGCGCTTTCCACACTGGAGGGTTTATCTTCAAGCATTGCCCACGATACAGCTTCCTCGCTTTTGTCCCGTCCTGTGCATCATATGTCCCATCAACAGGATAGCCCCTCTCAGCACCAGCAACATAGCCAACAACCTCAGCAACAGCAGCAACGGCAGCAGAAGCAACACCAGCAGCAGCAACACCAGCAGCAACAGCAACAGAAGCAGCAGCAACAGCAACACCAGCAGCAGCAGCAGTATCAAAAGCAGCAGCAGCAACGCCAGCAGCAGGAACAGCAACAGGAGCAGCACTGGCAACGTCAACAGTATCAGAACCAGAACCAACAAAACCAGTATTCTCATTCTCTTTTCCACCAATCTCACGACCAGCACTCTGCAGCTCATAGTGCAGTACCGGCTCTTGCTCAACAGAGCAGCCAGCAAGTGGCCTGTCAAATCCCGCCTACTTTCTCGCCACAAGAGCAACTTCTGCCATCTGCAAAGCCGTCTCCGTCTTTCTACACCTCAAACAGGCAAGCCAGCACTTCCTTTAGCCAGCCACAGCCATCACAGTCCCAGCAAATCCCACAAATGCCGCCAGCACAGGTGCCGCCTCCACTGCCGACACCCCATCCACCGCAGCAACATCAACCCCATTCACAGAAGCAGAATCAACGACAGCAGCAACAGCAGCAACACTTTGCGGCTTCATATCAAACCCATGGGTCTTACCCGTCTCCACAGCACACACAGGACTTTGTGAACCACGACCGCCAATCTTCCACCCAGTCCATCAGCGCCTCCAACCCGCCTAGCCTCATGGCTCCCAAAGGTTTGCTCAGGTCGCCTCAGTTTGGGACTGCGAGCAGCACGCCCAATATGGGAGCTTCATCCAGTGGATACGGCACGAGTCCGGCTACCAGCAGCATGAGCTTCAGCCCCTCATCATTTGCCAAGCCGCACCGGTCCGCAGCCGCCAGCTCGCCGTCGCTCAACAGTCATTATGGCCTGGCCACCATCACAGCGTCGTCCCGCATGTCGCACCACCACTCGCCGTCCTTTCCGTCATCGCGGCCCCAGCTGTCGCCCGTCCCGCCCCCGTCCTCCCAGCAGAACGTTGCCAGTAAGGTAGCCGCCACGGCTGTGGCCCTGGCCGCAGCCGCCGATCACAGCTTGCACAGCTTCAGCAATTTCGACAATCAGTCTCTCTTTGACAGCATAACCTCCATGGACGCAGCCGCCACGGGCAGCAGCGGGCTGGGGCTGACCAGTGCCGCCAGCGCCTACAGTATGGGCGGGGCCGTTCCTAGGACGTCTGCCAATGCGGGAGAGGGCTATGCCGAAGCCAGCACAACTGCGGCTACTGTCTTGAACCCGTTCGGGCCCGCCCTCAATGGAGGCAACATGAAGGACAGGATGTTTGGTATTCGTCGGTAGCTATCGGGACGGGCATCGTCAAAACGAAATGATACTTGAAAATGGGGTACGCCTACGACTACTACAAATGAATTGGAAGGAATTACCACCCAAAAACTAGAGGATGAAGGAGTAAAAAAAAAAGGGCATGCGCTATGACGGATATAAAAGGCGCCATTTTCGGCGCTCGGGATTTTAAACATGTATTACGGGCGAGGTCTGAAGCATTGTGTTTTACTGCTGCTTAGGGGGCAATGATGTCTTGCCGGTTAAAGCCCTTTTTTCCTGTTCTTGTTTTCCTGGGGAATTGTTTTATATATTTATCAGCGAGCTTGCCTTTTGTTTTCTTTTCCCTCTATTTTTACTGCAGTTTGCACCTACGCCGTGCGAATCATGACTAATGGCTAGTTATGACCTGTGGGAAGATTGATAGATGGGGTGTAGAGAGTAGTTCCTTCCTATCCAATGATGAAAGCCATATCAGTGCTTTAGGGCGCACAAGTGCTGTCAAAAGAAAAGGGTTGCGGGTTGTTTATGATTTGTACACGTTGTATATATAGTGCCCATATTTGCAAAAGTGCTGTGAGAAATAGACCAGACAACGCCACTTTCCATCGCCCCGTTGTATAACTTTCTATGTCCTATCCCATCGTTGGAAAGAAACAGCATGGCTGTTGATTTTCAGATGCAGACGCTTCGCGAGGAGAAAAGTACAAGCGAAATGTGTAAAAAAGAAGGCATAATAAATAACCCAAAGAAAAATAGACATAGTAGAGTCTATGCGGCCGAGAGCGACAGAGGCACTGGGCATTGCGCCCAGACGGTCAACCGTGAAATCAAAGAACATGACGCCAAAAATGCTTTACACCGCTCTCTCCTCCTGCCCTCCCCAAATCGGAGGCGCCAATACAATAAGACAATGCTGTCTATGATGGTAGTGAAGATACGCTTTGTGGCATGTACAAATGAAAAGAATGAATGACTTGTGGTGTGGTGTGATATGGTGTGATGTCGGCGCGCTATATTGCACTGAACTCGGTAACGTCCTCCTCAATGGAGTCGAGGGGCGGTCGAACAGAGTTGTGGGGAGCTTCGCCATACCACCACTGGTCTTCTTCTTCGATTCCGTCCTCGTGGATGAGATCGAGCATGACTTGGGCGTTGCGGCGGATGTCGGCGGCCCTGCTCACAATGTTCCTCTCAAGGATGAGAGCCTCGGCGGTGACAAGCCACAATTGCTGCAAAACGGGCAGATCGGGAAGCAGTAAGCGTAACTGCTCTTGGGTCATGGGGCCCATGGGCATCCCGGCAGCCAGGCTGGTGTGGAAGATAAGGCTGCTGTGGTCCATCGTGGCGTCCTCCATAGACCCCCGAACACTGCTAGTTTGCGTGGAGTCAAAGGATGTTTTCGTCGCCCCGGCTGAAGTCACAGACGCATCTTCCCGGATGGCGAGTGACGACTTCTTACGCCCCAACCCCCTCAGAGTCCGTCGTGACTTTGCGCTCGTACTCGTGGTTATGCTCGCAGAGGAGCTTGCGCCCGCAATTGGCTCGGTGATCTCATTGGCCACGGAATTGTACCAGACATCAACGGCGCCTCGCCGAGAGTTGTAGCCCCGAATCCCCCAGAAATGCTCAACCTGGCGCAGCCCGCCAATACAGAGAGTGGCGACGTGGACCTCATCGGCCGGCTTCTCCTTAAGGTAGCCCCTAAGAGACCTCTCGACGCGGCCAACATAAGACGGTGGCCGCAAGCGACGGCAAAACGAAGCCACAACCAAGGGAAACACTTGGTGGACCTGCAAGAGAGTCCTGTCGTCGTACATGTCCATGATTTCTTTCTCGACGGGATTCATCGTGTACGGAGTCCGCAACAAGCCCTTTCCGTTGTGGTCAATGATGTATTGGAGGTGGCGAGCTCGGTATGTTTCGAAGAAATGGAACATGGTGAAGAGAAGAGGAATCAGACGGCGGCGCATGCGTTCGCGCTGCGGGGCAAACTCCTGCCGCTGGGCTTCTGTGTTCCGGAGAAAGATCTCTTTGCTGACCCATTCGCAAATGTAAAACGAAAGCTTGGCGGCCACATTAAGACGGTGCCAGAGCCCGCAGAGGTAATGAAAGCTGGGATTTTGGTAGTCCGGTGGGTAGAGACGCTTTGCATAAGAGGGGATGTGGTGCTCGAGATGGTAGCGTACGATAGGCGACTCGATTGCGGTGACTGTGGCATGCCAGGCTCTCGAGGCAAGGCGCATCTGGAGAATATCGTGTAGCGGCATAGGAGACATGATCTGAATCTGCAACTCGGTAGGAAGGCTGAGGAAAAGGTGGTCAAAAGTGCGAGGTCTGCTCGGTGTGCGTTAGCAGGAGATTTCAGTGATGCACGCAATATGGGCAACGTGGAAGTAGAGACATACGTTTTCTGCTTTACCGTCCTATCGGCCAGAACGGGCTGCCATTCGGTCGGTATTGGTACAGCCGTGCTCGGCAGGGCCTGGGACTTGGGGGTTCGTAGCCGGCTAAAGGGAAAGCGCGCTTTCTTTTGTTTAGGCTCCAGAGACGGCTCTTCGACTGTCCATGACGTCTTTGACTCCCTAAGCGGTAGGATAAAGGGCGACTGGGCATACTGTGGGGGGATCGTCGCTGTCGCTATCGCAGCGTCGCTTAACTCGGAACCCGAGCTTGCCTGTCCCTTTCGCTTCTGCTCTTGCTTCTGGCTCAGCTTGGAAAAATACCGCTCCGAGGCAAACTCGGTGATATGGAGCGGATCCATGACCACCGGCCGCGGCCGTTGTGCCTCTGGTTGCTGTGCCGGATCCATGGCGGTTTTGTGCTGGCCAAGCTGGGTGGGAAGGCCTAGATGTGGTGCGTTGAGACTCCTAGTCACGGCACTGGTTCTCCCCTGGCCGAGAAGCGAACTCCAAAGTCGTTGATATGGGGATCCGGACAGGCCGCTCGATCATGGTGTGGAGAGCATTTGCTGTGCAAAATGATCGCGCGAGCCGGGGCGCGTTGTAAATGGATAGGGCGAGAATGGCTACTCGTCTTCCTCTTTCTGCAGCCACCGAGCAGTGCAGAGGAAGCTGGTCCGTTGGTGTGAGGAGATGCCAATGGTGAAGAGGAGAGACGGGCGGTAGTAATGAGGCCAAAGCGGTCGAAGGTGGTGATTCGGCTCGTCGGAAAGGCGAAAGAGAACCAGAAACACCGTGAGAGATCTGTGCCGCCTGCAAAGGAGGACGGGCCCGGTTGCCGGTTGGTCAGAAGACGAAGCCGAAATGCGCACGACAGCGGCGCTTAGACGGCAGTCCAAGAGGTGTTGAAGATTCGAAGAGGAGAGAGAGCCAAGGAAAAGTCGAGATTGGAAATATGGCAAACGAAATAGAACATGGAAAAGACAGGCTAAAAGGCAGAACGAGAAAGGAAGAAATAACGATGTAGTGTACTTTGTGACCAAAAACAGCTGTACCCTTGCCCTTCTTGGAGTGTCTGGCCTGGGGAAGGAACGACAGAATTGCACCGAAGTACAAGGGTCAAGGAAGGAAAGGGCAAGGGGGGTTCACTACACGTGTAGTGTACTTGGAACCTGGGCAAAGGAGGATGGAAAAGAAAGAGCCAACGCCTGACCTATCTATCGGGCGGGCTGGCAACGAAAGAGGAGGGGAGAAAGGGGAATAAGCATTCGGAGATGGTGGCTACGGCGGTTTGGCCGGCGTAATAGTGGAGAGGCCTGGTCGGGCCAGACAAACACAGGCGAGGATTCAGCCATTGGTGGGTCCTTCCCTGCGCAAGGTACTTGTCCCGGCTAGGCAGGCCCACGATACGGTATGCGCTTTTTCCGTGGGGTGCTGTGGAAGCAGAAGTACCGCGCTACGCATGTAGCAAGTTCCCCCATTGGCTGCTTAAATATGATGGCGCTGCGTGGGACACCCCGGCCGGTTCTGCCATCCCTCACGATATGTAAAGTATTAGTGTACAATAGTGGATGTACTACTGGCCCCGTTTAAAGTCTCGATTCGGCCCTGCTTGCAAGTTATGAATACTGCCATGCGTGAAGTAGCCTCTGGTACAAGCAATGCCACGCTTTTTCGCCCAGCGCCTGGGTACTGCCACCTTCCTTCTGTAGCGGCAGCACACTGTTCAACCTGATGGCAACCGATCTGCCAGTATGACGATAGCCGTGGCGCAACTGTTGGTAGAGTCGCTTATTCGCAGGTCGGTTTTAGTTTGGGCCCGACCTAGTCACACTGTATATTTTCCAATTTGTTTTCATGATGAATGAGAGCAGTACAACACTGCTTTGCAGTATCGTAGTCACACAACCAGAATGAATCACTCATGCAAATCGGCAAGGCTGTTGTTTCAATTACTGCAAGCCTAAAGCGCAAAAGCTGCCTATACGAGCTCGATGATCGCCGGTCGTTATCCTTTGCTGTCATGAAAAGGGCCGTCCGTTTTGCCGCTGGATGCCGCCGCTCTGTGGGCACTGCAGCCAGCATGCAGGGAATTGTCCGTGCAAGCACCGCTGTTGGAGGGACAAAGCCACGGTGTAGCCTCGTTCGATTGGGAGGCTCGCAACGGAAGTCGATGAACAACTGCAATCAGGCCGGCGTATCGCCCACGAGACCGAGAGGCTGTAGGCGAGATGGGTTGTCTTAATAAGCGGTTACATGGCCGGATCGATGCAACCGCAATGTTTGCAATACTGCAAGCTGACGATTCAGGCCGTGAGATGCGCCGAAAGAGGATCTTGCATAGAGCGCGCTACAAGAGCTATTGCCAGACACGTCGTGTCCTCAGAATACGACGTATTCTTCCCACAGCCCAAGTCGGACGCGCATGGCGTTTTGGTGGGGAAAGTCACTGTCTGAAGTACTGGTACAACGGTTCCACGCATTCTGTAAGCGGACGGACTGTGGTTTAAGCAATACCAAGTGTTCTAATGTGCCCGAAGAGCTGGGCTTTTATCATGGTCTACAAAGTTTATTTACCTTTACCAGCTGCAACCATGCTAACAGGGCCGTGCATGGCAAGCGCGATATGGCTAAATTCGAGCGTAAAAAAAAGTAGTTTAGAATGGTAAAAGGTCTGATAAAAGCATTCGCTTACTTTCGACTCGCGGAAACTCGGCAGTCTTAATCTACGCTGATAGAGTGTTATTCAAGTTACTATATTTGGCCTGCACAGCATATGTAGCAAACGAGAAGACAGGCCGTGTTTACCCTCGAGATCTAGGCGTGAGAATCGAGGTGCAAATGATGGAAGCAATACCATCGTGGCCGAACACATATGCTTAAAAACTGCCGGGTGAAAGCGAGCGTTAGTAGTGCCAAAGCTGAGTTGATCCGTCCAACACCTCTATCGCTGGCGGCGCTACTCCGGTCATTTGTCTCGCACTATGCCCTGCCTGTCGTTGCACTTCAGTGTTACGGGTACTTGCAACCTGCCTTCTCGGCCCTGTCTGTTTGTGCTCTCAAGTAGACTGTACTGCCACCTTTAACAGGATTCATACATTGTTCGGCTTGCTTATTGGCCCTCATTCCATTTATCTTGCATTTTCCAAAAAAATACAGAGATACGAAGTAGATCTTGTACATGGCTGTAGCCATTGTACCAGTGCCCGTCAGATCAAAAACTTCTTTCCTCTCTGTTCTTACCACCAGCCGCATCACTTGCTGCCAGGAGACCCTCCTGCCTCTTTGGCTGAATTGGCCATGCAAGCAGTGTGGGAGCGGCCGGTCGATGCCAGTCGAGAGCACCAAAGACCGCCGCCCGTTCCGGTGCTGGAACGCATTCTCCCTGCATTTATGCAGATAGCAGCCGGGTCGATCCGGTCGTAACAGCGCGGCGGCGGCGGGCTTCGAAATTGCCCGATTTAGCGACTCCTCGTACGGACTATATTCTCTGGAATTCTGTCACCATTCTGCTATTTCTGACCTGTACCACGTTTGCTTTGAATACAGTGTAATTGAATTCTATCAGGAATTTTCGCGCAACTCAAAAACACACAAAATATTTCTGCAGCCCCCCTCCTATCCAAACAGGCACTTCCGCCGCTGTAAATATCACGGACCTGAAGACTACCGAGGCACGGCGACGTATCCTAATTGGGATTAGCGTTTATATTATAACCAGAGGCTCGGTGTCGCAGCAGGCTCGGACTTTATTGGTGTCCGCGCTAGTCCAAGGCTGGGCGAGAACGTGCACTGGTTAAATAGCAAAGTTGCGGGCAGTTTCCGCATCCCGTAGTTACGTCTTGATTAATAATATTCTGCAGCGCAATTCACGACTAATCATGTGACTCCACGGCCGCCTTCCATGCAGCTTCCGGGCATATGGCTGCATCTCCGTCTGACCTTTAACTCGGCAGACTATCCGCCGGCCGGTATGCGCACTTCTTACTGTGCCGATATTGTAACCCTAAATGGCCGTCTAGCATAGAAAGACTCTACTGTCATACTGTGTGGCCCTTTTACCGTCAATGATTTGGCCTTGTCAGACTACAGCAAGCCTGCACGTTGGCTTGCGCAATTCAGAGCTGTGTCGGGGGCTTCTGTGCAATCAGCGTCGTATACGGGATGGGTTCCGGGTATATTACGCCTTATTTCTTGTCGGAGATTATACAAACCTTTCAAAACGCCTGCTCTGGGTACTATATTGTTCAAAGCCAGCACTGACTATATCAGAGGCAAAAGGCTTTTTTGCTAATTAGGCCACGAACCTTGCTACCATCGTTTATCATTCTCGGGCAGTTACTGTATCGAGACTTGCTCTGCCAGACCTATTTTTCGTTTCCTCGTTAGCTCAACTACACCGAAACTACACCGAGCGACAGATGTATGTGAGATGGGGATAGCAACCGGCTCAGCAGAACCAGATCGTCCAATATATCGGGCCGTCGTGGAAGGCCAACGTGCTGATACGAAGCAGAAGTGGGACGCAAAAGGGCCTACTCGCCGCCCGAGATACAGCCGCCATTGCCTCCGAGGATGGAACCAGACGGAGAGAAAAGGCTACTCTGACCTACTGCCCGCCGCCCGGCTTCGGCCGCTAACCAACGAGTACACATGTTCAAGAACAATACGGCCACAGGGACGAAGCAATAATGGGCATTACACAATAAAGAAGGAACGAACGCGGAAAAGTGCCAACAATTAGGCAGCCGGTTTCAGACGGACGTCTCGGCCCTGCCAACACACAAGTAGACGATCTATCAATAGAGACTTTTGTAAGCAGTATCTGTTGGTTCGATAGGCGACAAGCTCGGCGAGAAGCGCTCACGTCATGCATCAGCTTGACCGTTGTGCTATGCCTAGACGCTCTCCATCGTTGGATCTACACCCGTGGGGGGCCAGCCTTACTTAGTGCCCCTCCTACCCTTATGAAAGAAAGTAGAGACCCGCTCTGGCAGCAGCCTTTATTCTTTTTTTCATTTCTGATAGAGCCGCTAGCTATGGTGCCAACGAGAGGGCTTCTAATGCAAATATTGCCAAAGCTGCAGTTTACTCTTCGCTGCTCCGGTCTTGTGTTCTGGCCCGCTTGGGTCGGTTCTACGTGTACGACTTGCCGTGTTCACGTTTACATAGTATCGTCGTTCCTGGCAAAGCCGGTCTACAGACGTCATAACAACACTGTAGTGTACAAAGTTAACCCCCACGGCGACACGGCCTGTCTGAGGCACAGCTGGAATATGGCTGATGCGACCACGCAGTTTCTTTTGGAAAAAGGCCAAGGCCATCCTTGAAGTTGTCTTTACGAAACCCGTTGCGAGAAGATGGGCAAGGTCCGAAAAAGACCCCGTCAAAGTGTCAATACCGTTCTTTCGGCCCATCCTCGTTACTTTTGCCCTGCCTCTTTCGGCCCAATGTCCGCTCCTCCCTTGTTCTGGCAAAATTTCTAGCGGCATGGGATCGTGGAAGCTCTTTGGCCGGCCTTTCCCAGCTTCTGGGCATTGAGCCCTGTCTGCTTTACTCCGAAACGCCGGGCGCCACGTCGTACGTCTTGGAGCTTGGCTTGCCCTTGGCCTTGAAGTAGGAAAATAAAATTATAAGTAGATGGCACCATCAGGCTTTCACTGCGACGTACTTTAACAATTTGGTACTTTGGGGCGGAACGTCTGAAAATACTCTGAAAATCCCGTGGCCAGCCCGCCAGGCAAAATAGAAAAACGACGCTGAGAAGCGACGAGAAACAGATAGGCCAAATCTGCGTCAAGGGGGCGCCGGTGGAATCGGCCCGTATTGCCACCGCTCCTGGCTGCAATACCAACCCAATAGGGCGCCAATAAGGGACGACAAGCTCCGCCCAGGGCCCAGGCCATTAAGCGGTATAGCCTAAACAGGAAATTGCGTTAAATTCGTCGGTGAAACCACAATGTCCATTTCTGCCTATGATTTTCTCAAAAGAAAAAGCAAAAGCACAATAATTAAACCGACTGCGAGTAGGCTTACAGCATGCTATTTTCGGGGGGTCCAACGTACGACGCATAGATGCTTTATTTTGCCGATCCCGCCCGGATGTATCTATCCCTTGAATTTCATCTCGGTCACTCGGCCTCTTCTGTCCTGCTCTAGCCTGACAGTCTTGCTCGCCCGGCCTTCCGTAGCCTTTGATCGTAGTTCCTGAGAGTACAATCCCGTCTTTGCCTTTGGCCCGCAGTAGAACTCTGCCGTTCCAAGGTAAGGAGAATATGACGCAACGGAGCGCAGGCTGCTTATCATTTCTTTTCTTTTGTATCTTGGCCTTGTGATTGTGTCGCCAGGGACTCCTAGGCCACTCTGTTTCGTCCGCATCTTGAGGCTTTTGTGTGTTGTCTCTTCGTGGCTCTTGCTGAAGACGTAGCAGTGCCAGAAGCAGGGACGAAACGGGGAAGGACGAGAGGCAGGCCCAGATGATGGAACAGGGACGGGGGAATATCCCATTGTCGAATCCGACATCCCCGGTTCGTTGTTTTTTCTCTTGCTCTCAAAGCTGACCCCGTCGTGTCTTTATCGCCAGCCCCCGACACGGCCCTCGTCCCACCGCTCCTTGCGTTCCTGCCGCAGATAGTACAGCTTCCGCGCCTCGCGGTACCGCCGCATCCAGTCGCTCACTTCGCGCTCGCTCGCCGGTGAGCCGTCACCCCCGTCGTACAGGAAGCTCTCTTCCAGAGCCTGGCACACCTGCTCCTGCTCCGTCACGCCGGCCGCCAGCTGCTGGTACAGACTGGTCGGCGAAAACGGCGTCAGGGCCGCCTCCATGGCCGCCTGCTTGGCCCGCCACGAGCGCTCCAGCGCGTGAGCCCCCATTAGCTGCGCCTGCGTGGCCGACCGCTGGTGGCGGAGCCGCGCCTCGAGCTCTAGCAGGTGCTGTGCCAGCTCCATGTTCTCGTCGAGCGCCGTCTGCAGCGCCGTCCGCGAGGCCGTCAGCGACGGGTGGGCAGTCGTCGACGAGTGAGTCAGCGCAGACAGCAGCTCCGGCGATGCCAGAATCTCCTCGAGGTCTTGCTTCCTATCGTTGCTGTCAGTAAAGCGTCGCGTAACAAGTAAATAAAAGACAACGCACGACTTGTCTTCCAGAAACTTGGGCAGCCAGTTGTCGCCTGGGTCGGGAATCGCGGCCGCTACTGTGCTGCGCTCCTGTGCACCCGCCTCGGGAAAGGAGGACGGCGGCGGCGGCGGCACCGGCGGCGGTCGAGGCGACGACGACGCGCCTGGCGTGCCTCGTCGACTAGTCTCGTGACTGGCCGGTTTGGGCGGTGGGATGGGCGCTGTGGTCGCGTACATGATAGAGGATGACGATTTGTGGTCGCAGTTGACAAGGCGCACGATTGAATTATGCCTTGGCGATGGGAAAAGCAAGTTGCGTTGTCTTGCTCTGATAGATTAGGAGCTGTTGTCACACCTCCATCACCTTGGGGATTTTGCTTGGGCGCGGCTGCGGGGTACCCCTGCAGACCTTACATAAAAACGGGCTTTAGCTTGGATTTCCCAATTTTCGGCTTCTGAGCCTCAAGCTGCCCTGCGCGCGTGTTTTTGTCTTTTTGTGTTATCGTCTGTGAATAGTTTTACTGAATCCTGGTTACTTCGCACCTCTCTTTCGAGCTTTCTTTTGGCCCTGCCTGCACAATGGCCGGCCGCCAAGAATCAGGCAAGCAGCCATCTCTTCCTTCTCTCCCCTCCTCTCTGCCCACCCAGGCTAACCGTTTCGTGCCTGTGCAGTCCAGCTGGACGACCTGACTCCGCAGCAGCTTGCCTCTGTCAAGAAGCAACTGGACGACGAGGTGGAACATCTGACCTCGTCCTTTTCACAGCTCGTGGCCGCCCAGGCCAAGTTCAAGGAGTGTCTTCGCTGCATCGAGGACAAGCCTCGGGGTATGAACTAGTTGTGTCCTCTTTTTCAGGCTCTCTGTATGGAGATTCATCTAACCATTGTTCTGCACAGAGGCTGGGAAAAAGGTCCTTGTCCCGCTCACCAACTCGCTCTACGTGGGCGGCATCCTGTCCGACCCAGACCATGTCATTGTCGACGTTGGCACCGGCTTCTACATTGAAAAGGCAGGCATCGATCATGTGTCCCTCGGGAAGCCAAGAAACTGCTTTGCTAACAATAACCAGGGCACCAAAAGCGCCACTCGGTTCTATGAGGACAAGATCAAGACTCTTGCCACCAACATCCAGGAGCTCGAGACCATTATCCAGGGAAAATCGTCAAATCTGCGCGTGGTGGAAGAGGGTATGTTTTCGGTCTCCTTCTGCCTTTCCGTATGAGCCGTGCTTGTTGTGCTGACGAAGAAATCGCCCAGTTTTACGTCTAAAAGTGCTTGCCGCCAACCCAGCGGCATAACAATCATGACATTTCCATCATTTGCTATTGTTGTGATCTAATGATACCATCTTTTCATGCCATCTTTGTGTCCTTTTGATACTCGCCTTTCTATCGGGCACTATAGTACGTAGTATACAGTGATTAGAACGGCCTTGTAGATCAACGGAAGAACAACGTGTGCAACGGCCACCTCTCGATATGCAGGCGCCGGGTTCTTCAAAGTGTGGCCTAATCGAAAACAATCAAATCTTCTTCCTCGTTCAATGGCTTGTTTTCCGCAGTCGTAATGGGAGCCTCGTACTCTGACCGGGGAAGCTGGGGCTCATGATCCGATAGTAAATCACGAGTTTGAGCTGAATCCAGAAAAACAATTCCATGTCAGCACTTTTTCACCCAAAAAGAAACGAGGCATTCACCACCTACCCGAGACACTGGCTGAGAGAAGCTTTGGTTGCTCCGCATCGTCTTCTCCATACTGTGCTCCGTTTGGCATAATGGAATCAGCCAGATCAAGCACTTGATCTACCAGAACCACAAGGTCCAGCACCCCATCGGCAGATCTCGTAGGCACGAACAGCTTCTCAAGACCAACACCAAAGTCTCTGGGTTGGAAGGGAAGTGGCTGCGGCATGAGTAGATCACCCTATGAACTACTTTGAAGTATCATTCCGGTAGAGATAGCTGGGGCGGGCGGCATCCCTTCATCGTGTGAAGTTGGCCAGTTGTGGTACATGCTTAGTTCTAGGTTGTAGAGAGTGTCTTTGCAACCAACAGTCAAGGAAATCTTTCCAATAATGTGCTTTATCCGACCCGACAGAGACAAGGTAGGATGGACATTGGGGACCGGAAAGTCAATGTCTTCTCTCGGGTAGGAAATGGTTATATTCTCGGGGATTGACTTGATAAAGGGCGGGACTTCGGCCAACTTTAGCTCGGGAAGAGCGTCAAGTTTCCAGTCCAGACAGCTTTGGGGGGGTGTCAGCAGCTGTAACGGCATTGATTCTGCACAGCAATGAGAGAGAGACAAACTGGCTGGGGCATGCCGTGTTTATTTCGAAGCCACCGCCGGCGGCATAGAGCTGGAAGACTCGCATGCGGGAGAGTTTGACGTGGTCTTTGTCGGTCGCCGGACCGGGATCGCCGACCTCCAGTTCAATGCGAAAGCCATCGGTGATGATGATCAGATATCTCTGCGCCTCCGTGTCGGGCAACCTGTCAATAATGGGCGAGCAAGGATAAAACAGGTGCGTAGCGGCGAGTATTTTGCTCTGCAATTCGTAGAAAAGTGCCTCGTCTCCCACTCTGTCATCGGTCAGTTTCCCATGCAAAGCCAGCCGTTTGCTTTTTCGGGCGCTGCTCTCCCACCTGTGTTCAAAGTATGTGCTGCCATTGGTCGCTGATTGCTCCATGGCCCATTCAAGTTCTGTCAAGCTGCCCAGCACTCGGGGGCAAACATGGCTCTCGTGGTGTAGGAGGGCGCCGAGATGAAGCTGCATGTGGATGCTGTCCGTTGTGGTTCGAAGCTTGTCAGAAAAGGTGCCGAAGCAGCTCCTGAACTTTACGGCCAAACCCTGCTGGAGCGACAAGCTGCGAGGGTCTTGCCGCCGCTTTGACCTGCCTCCCAGGGTGCTCGCCAGGCAATATCGCAGCCCTCCGAGGGAAAAGACTCCGACGGCAAGGCTGGCATTATTATACATGCCAACGACGGAATCAACCACAAATTTCCGGTAGACGCCGGGGCAGCCAAAGCCCCGCAGCACGTCCGAGACCATCTGGTGGGCAGCCATGAGACGCTCCGAGTCCAGGCCAGACACTGTGAGGCTCCCGCAAACGGGTTTGCCCGTTTCTACCCAAACACTGCATCTCTGGCGAATCAGGTCCAGAAGCTCCTCGAATATGGCACTGCTGAAAGACACTGGGCTTCCCTGGGTGGGCTCGAAAACGCAGACCTGGATAGAGATGAGACGGGACGCCACGATGGACAGACAAGGCCTCTACAAACCTTGACAATGGGGATATTGGGAGGCGGCTGAGCAAAATAGTCAATCTTGGGCTTGGGCGGAGGAGGAGTAAACGTGTTTCCAGGAGAAGCAGTGTTCACAGGTATTGTTGCCAAGGCCGCCTTGACAGACGGCTCTTTGGTGCTTTTCGTAGTGTTTTTGAGCTTGCTCGGTTCTAGCTGGTCTTCTTTGCTGCGTCGTTTTGCCCGCTTGGCCGTCTTGGACTTTTTGGATACCATCTTGTGAAACCGAAGACGCCCCCCGTGCCAGCCTGGCCTGTATTTTCCGTTGCCGCTGCCGCTGCTGTCGCCGTTGCCGTCGCCGCTGGAGTTGGAAGACGGATTGGCGGCCAAAAGAGGCAAACGGTAAAAATACACAGGGCAGTGACGGAATATGAACAGGATTCCCCAACACTACGGATCCGTTGCTGGGTTACTTAATGTAGTAGCACAGCTTCTCCGGCAGAAGGAGCGAATTTTACTGCCTCGTTCCTTCCTCGGCAGACAATACCTGTGGTTGTAACGAGTTACAGCCATCTTCGTCAGCAAATCCTCGACGAACAGCCATTGCTGCGCCGTGATAGCCTCACTTTTTGATTTTTTGCCCTTTCCATGGTCAAAGTACATACTTTGGCTTGCTACATCACTTGTGTCATTCATAATATGCCATTAATTGAGCTGTCCTTTCTGCCAGACCGCCGAGCCTCATGTACCCGATATCTGCCTTGAAATGCTGAAATATTTGCGACGCAACCCTGTTCCCGATATCAGTGTCGCGCAATCTTTGTCCCAAACAGGCCGAACATGCGCTTCCACACCCTTCGGTGCCGACGCCGGCGGTGGCTATCGCTATCTTCATCGCTGCTGTCGCTGCTGTCATTGCCATCGTTTCCGCCGTTGCCGGCATTATCGCCATCACGGCCGCTGCCGTTCTTCTGGCGACCGTCATCGGCGCCCTCGGGAATGCGTTCTCGCACCCGTATGCCGTACTGCCGGATGCAACACTGGAAAGGAACGTTGAGAATACGCCCATTGGACACGGCAGAGGAGGCCGGCTTGCCTGGAGTCGTGGTGGCAGCTGCCGGGGGGGCATCGGCCATGACGACGTCGGCCACGACGGGGGCACTGGCCTTTCTCCTGGCGCCCGCCCCTCCGTCCTCTTCCTCCTCATCGTCTGGCGGTGGTCTTGATGGGTAACTGGGAAGCCTCTTAAACCGAGCGCGAACCGCGGCCTCCCGTTCCAGTTCCTTTTCTTTCTCCGCCTCCTCCTCCTGACGCTGCTTGAGCTTCTTGCGTCGAAGTTCGGCCTCCTTGTTGGCAGCACGGAGGGCGGCCCGGGAAGCCTGCCACGCACTCGTCTTGTGTTCCTCCAGATCGCCCCAGAGGAGGAACAGGGTGTCGCGCAAAAGATTCAGCTGCGCCGCATCCTTGCGCAGGTCGCAGGCACTCAAGTCAGTGAGAAGCTCGGCGTCGGCGTGGTCGACAACCACCCAGACGCGCGGCGGAGGAGCAGCACCGGGCACCCCAGTCGGCAGCGATGTCGCATCCTCCAGCAACAGGGCAAATCGCCACTGCCAGGTGACCTCACCAACGTAGGTGTCGAGCGTGCCGTCGCCGCCGTTGCCGTTACTTAACCCAAAGCCATGCACGTCGTCATCGTCGTCCGTATCGTCGTCGTCGTCCATGTCGGAAGGCTTATTTTCATCGTCCAGGTCGAGCAACATCTCGTAGTCGGTAACACGCCGAGGCACGGCAAAGTCCTCGAGGCGATTGGGTCGGTAGTCAACGACCCGTACGTGTGCGCGGAAGTTGACGTTGGCAAACGGGAGCATGACGCGCTCCAGTGATCCGCCAGGATTCCCTTGGGCGAGAAACTCATGGTAGATAGGCTCGAGCACCTTTGACAGAGGCGTGACCGGCATGTCTGGGTGTTCGCTGATAATGGCCCTGTTGGCGGGAGGCCTCCTTTGCGCCTTGTCGTCGCCGTCGCCACCCTCGAGTTCTTTCAGTTGCCTGGTAAGGGCGCGCTTGGCGCTTCGGCGCGTCTTTTTTTTCCCTCCTCCAGCTCCTGCCCCTGCTCCTGACACCGCGCCGACCGTCGCCTTGTTGGTCCTTTTCAGCAGCGGCTTGGCTAGGCACTCGTACTTGTATTTGCGTCTCACGGCCTCCTTCCACGCCGGATCGGCCGACTCCTTATCCGTCTCGCTCGGGTCCAGCGTCAAGAGCATGACATTCAGTTTATCCGGGTACATTCTGTCCATGGCTAGCAGGCCCTCGAGGCCATAGAAGCCGTTGAAGCCGCGATTATCCAGCTTGATGCGCACGTTTCGCAGTCGTATCCAGGAGCCCTGGCGCACATGACTCATGACAAAAGAAGCGTGCGGCTCCTCGCACGTCACCTCCAGGCACCGCTTGCCGTAGGGGCCGGGCCAGCTGGCAGCCTGTTTTTTCTGCTCGGCCGTTCTGCTGCCTTTACCGCCGCCGCGCACTAAGCGGCTGTAGGCAAAAGGGTCATTGATGGCGGCGGCGGCAGCGTTGGCAGCGTTGGCAGTGTTGCCGGCGCCGTTTGCGATTCTTTCCTCTAGCGGCACCTTGACGTCCTCGGGCCAAGGAAAATCGCGAAAGGCGTTGTTCCGGGTGAAATCTGTCACCCACAAAGTCACGCGATTCGAGTTGCCGGGAAAGTACTGCGGCTTAGCCGCCACCATGACGAGAAGATCATAAAAGCCATCCTGCACGTCTTGAAGCAGGGCAAAATGACGGCGCGTGCGGCTCGTTGCAGCAATCTTTACTTGCTGAACCTGCAAGTCATGCACCGTGGGCAGATTGCTCTTGTCGATGTTGTGGAAGAGCCAGGTAATGTATTCGTATACCTGCTTTGTGGGAGGCTTTCCTGTCGAGCAGCACATTGTCGCTGGCTTCAGGGCCACAGTTGCCGGCTCGGGCACCGCCGGCATCTTTGCTGCATCAAAGATCTGAATGCTGGAGGCCCGATTGCAGATGATGGAAATCACAGATTGAAACTCCTGCACCTAATAGAGTTAGAGAAGAAGAGGAAAGAGAGGACAAATGGACGGAATCGAGTGGGACCTACCTTGACAAGCTGGAGATGTATAATGTCGCCAATGCTGACTTTGGGCATTGCGTCCAAGGGAGCAAATATGTTGAAGGAAATACTGCTGTCCATATGGTCCAATGATTTGTCGTACAGCTGGATTGTCATCTTGTGGTCTGCAGGTTGGTGCAAGCCCAAATCAGCCACCCAGTCCAAAGTCACCAAAGAAAGAAAGAAGAACCATACCCTTTCCACGGGACTGAAGCGGATCCCGGAAGTTTCTTACAATCCCTATGACATGCACAAGACTATGTACGCCGACTTTGCCATCGAGGATGTCGCATATGGACGAATAGCCGCTGGGCAGCGACTTTTTCGGTGGGCTTTCGCCATCAAAAGATGCCTGAGACGCAACCACGGCCATTGGGCGTATCTTGTAGCCGTGCTCGCCTCGTTTTCGTCCTATGTATGCCCTTGTACTGTCGTTGTTTTGCTCCGTCTTTAGCAATGTTCTGCTATCGGTTGTTGTCGTTGTTTCGGTGACAGACTGAAGACCGGCCACGTAATCCGGCAGAATCAGCTCTATCACTGTCCGTTTGGCCTGCCACCTTTCCGTGCTCGATCTGGTCACTGCGGTGCCCAGATGCAGCGCGAGAGCTGTTGAACGCGTCGTTTTAGCGATCCGCCAGAGTACGACCTTGGACGCGATTGGGTTGACTCGTAGTCACGTGCATAGCTAGAGTAAAGCTAAAGAGAACTGAAATGGGGCAATATGCCTGCCTTGGATCCTCAGGCCACAAGCAGTCGTTCCTTCTCTCCATCGCTGACTCCGCTTCTGCCCCACCGCTTCTGCCCCACACGCCACTTTGCACAAAATGCGCACGGTGTAGCGCCTGCACAAAGCCTGCAGAGCTCACAGTTTTCCAACTGCCGCCTGCAACCTTCGCACGGCGTTATGGTTCGTGTGTGCGGGTTGCCCCTTCCTCCACCAATGCCCACCAAGAGGAAGGCGCCCTTTGGCCTTGTTCACTGGTTCCATAGAGCAACGAACGCTGCGACTATTTGTTTTTTTCCCCTACCCACTTCGGCCTGTTTCTCTTCTCTTTTTCGCAGCTTTGTTTTTCTCCTCCTTTTTATCCTCGCCCATCTTATTTTTTTTCGTCATCTCCAGAAAAAAACAAACCCCCAAACGCTTCACACCCTCGACACGCTCATCGGCGCTGTCCCGCCCGTTTTCCGTCTTGGTGGACATTTGCTGCTCTTTGTTCCACTACCCCTGCACTTTTGTCCTGTGTCCTACAGCGGGGTTACTTTTTCCTGCTCGTGGCCATCTCGCTCTCACTCATCTCTCATCCACCAAATTTGATTCTTCCCAAGCATATTTTTTCTTATCCCTTTGCAACGCTCTCAACGCCCCCCCTTTTTGTTGCGACGACCCGTGTTTTCTTTGCGCTCCATTATCAAAGAATCTGCACCGGACAGACAGAGAGTCGGTTACTTTCGCACTCTGACCGCTGTTCTCCATCCAACAACGCGATCAACACCTCGTTTTCGCTCTCTTTTCCCGCTTTCGCAACCATGGCTGAACGGTACATTCCAGAGCATCGGCGCACGCAGTTCAAGGCGAAGAACACGTTCAAGCCCGAGGAGCTGCGCCGCCGCCGTGAAGAGCAGCAGGTGGAAATTCGCAGAGCCAAGCGTGAGGAGAACTTGGCTAAACGTCGTGGTCTTGGAGCAGGTGATGCTCGTCCGGGCGCTTCGCTCGGTGCCGCTCCCGACAGCGATGATGACACAGCTCCGACGGAGTCTCAGGCACGTTATTTTGATTTTCATGTTTTTTGCTTTTTTTTCGGGGGCTTTCAGATAATCGTTTTTTTTCTGCGGGTTTCCTCTCATTTCGTTTTGTTTACTGCGGCCTCGGCGCCGGTTCTCTTTTACAGGGATCAAGGGCTTTGGCATGGTCGAGTTGACTAATGTCTTTTGCTTTGTATTTTTCTCAGTCTTCTTGGTTATGTGACTGGTCCGCCTGCTAACTGTGACAGCTGAACGAGGATCTGCCGCAGATGGTCCAGGGCGTTTTCTCCGAGCAGATCGACCTCCAGATCCAGGCAACGACAAAGTTCCGGAAACTGCTGTCCAAGGAGCGCAACCCGCCGATCGAGGAGGTCATCAAGACGGGCGTCGTCAGCCGCTTTGTCGAGTTTCTGCGGTCGCCGCACACGCTGGTGCAGTTCGAGGCCGCCTGGGCCCTCACCAACATTGCTAGCGGTTCTGCCTCGCAGACCCAGGTCGTTATCGAGGCCGGCGCCGTGCCCATCTTTGTCGAGCTGCTGTCGAGCCCCGAGCCCGATGTGCGCGAGCAGGCTGTCTGGGCGCTGGGCAACATTGCCGGCGACAGTCCGCGGTGCCGTGACTACGTGCTGAGCTGCGGCGCGCTCAAGCCTCTGCTGACGCTGTTGGGCGACAGCCGGAAGCTGAGCATGCTGCGCAACGCTACCTGGACGCTAAGTAACTTTTGCCGTGGCAAGACGCCGCAGCCTGACTGGAACACGGTGAGTCGCAAAGTCCACTCTTACCTTTTTGCTTCTCTTCTAATTTTCAGATCCAACCTGCTTTGGGTGTTCTGTCCAAGTTGGTGTACAGCCTGGACGACGAGGTGCTGATTGATGCCTGCTGGGCCATTTCCTATCTCTCGGACGGATCCAACGACAAGATCCAGGCCGTCATCGACGTTGGCATTCCGCGTCGCCTTGTGGAGCTGCTGATGCATGCGTCCACCTCGGTGCAGACGCCAGCGCTGCGCTCCGTGGGCAACATCGTTACCGGCGACGACGTGCAAACGCAGGTGGTGATCAACTGCGGTTCTCTGCCCTGTCTGCTGTCGCTGCTGAGCTCCACCAAGGATGGCATTCGCAAGGAGGCGTGCTGGACCATTTCCAACATTACAGCGGGCAACTCGACGCAGATCCAGGCCGTCATTGACGCTAACATCATCCCGCCGCTGATCCACCTGCTGTCCAACGGCGATCTCAAGACCCGCAAGGAGGCTTGCTGGGCTATCAGCAACGCAACCTCGGGCGGCCTGCAGAAGCCCGACCAGATCCGCTATCTGGTGGCACAGGGCTGCATCAAGCCGCTGTGCGACCTGCTGGCTTGCCCCGACAACAAGATTATCCAGGTGGCGCTGGACGGCCTCGAGAACATTCTCAAGGTCGGCGACCTGGACCGCCAGGCCCAGGGCGAAAGCGCCGAGGCCTACAACAAGTACGCCCTGTTTATCGAGGAGTGCGGCGGCATGGAGAAGATCCACGACTGCCAGACCAACGCCAACGAGGAAATCTACATGAAGGCGTACAACATTATCGAAAAGTACTTTTCCGACGACGACGAGGCTGCCGACGATGTGGCCCCGCAGGCCACTGCTAACGGCACCTTTGGCTTTGGGACCACCAACGCCGGCACCCAGGGTGGCTTCAACTTTAACAATGGCGCCGACTCCATGGACATGTAAAGCGGCATGGATTACGGGGCTGGCACGCTTCTGGCCCTTGCCTGGTGCTTGCGGTACACTGTACCTGTTCTGGACTTTGTCGCCCTCGCTCGCCTATTGACGAATATAACCGACCGCTGCTTTGCCGGCAGGTCTGCACCCTTTCACAAACTCGAGTCATTATGCGTTGTGTTTGCGCGTACCTGTCAGAACAACAAGACGATATACAAAATCCACTCATCTTTCCCCGGACTTTTCCAGAAACACCCCCATTGCACCTATCCCCTCGTTGTTTTCCACTTCCCCCTCCCCATACCCCCTCTGCACGACACATCACCTGTGAAATGGCGCTTAATTACAATTCTTGTTTTTTTTAGTATTTTAGTTATTTTTGTTAATGTATTTGTGACTGGGGGCAGATGGAAAAGCCCCAGCACGCCAAAATCAGCATGGGCCCTATGGTAGCTTGAAAGCTCCAGCCTATAGTGAGAGAGAGAGGGGAGAGAGAAGAGATGCCGCGAGATAGCGGGCGTCGTTGCGTCGTTGCCGGGACAAGGAGAAGAAGAGGAAGGAGAAGCGGGCGGTGCGGATGTACGGATCCAACGGTCGCTTAAGCTCCCGCGAGGAAAGGCTCGAATGAGAGTTTGAGCATCCTGGGCCCGAGTGAGGACGCAAGCCGGATGCGATGAAAAGAGGGACGGCGCAGGAGACAGTGAGAGGCCGCGCCGGCTTGGAAGAGGAGCAGACCAGCTTCGTATGTCGGCATCCCTGCAAAGCCATTGCTAGTGCGTGGCGCAGGGAAGGAGGAGAGATGGTTGCCCGTTGAGACTCTCTTTGTGTGCCCTCGCAGGAGACAGCAGCCAAGTGGCGCAGTTGACGGGCGAGGCGAAACGGCAGCAGAGAGAGGACTGACTGGGTTGGAGGCAGGTTGTAGTATAAATGCGTACCTACTTGTCTAGCTTTGAAAGGGCATTCCATTCCCCGTCTCCTCCGATCAACACCAAACACATGCAACCCTTAAAAGAAATTGATTACTCCCAACAGCGTTGTCTATATGTGATAAAACCAGTTTGAAAGATGCTATGCGTCCATGCCGTCCAGCTCAATGAGTTTGACGACGGCCTTGATAATGTCTCTGTCGAACTGGTCGTCACGAGCAGTATCTCTATCTGAGCTTTTGTTGCTATTGCTGCCGTCGTCGTCGTCGTCGTGGGTGCCGAGGCGACGGGCAATGAGACTGTCCACCATGCGGCGCAGGCGCGAGACGAGGACGCCGATGCGAGCCCAGCCGCGCAGGCGCAGCCAGCCGTCGACGACGAGGCCACGGCCGAGGGTGTCGAGATCGATGTGGCCGGCAAACAACAGCAGGGTGTAGGCATTAAAGGCTGTCGGTTAGTTTAGGGGTGCTTTGTCAGGGGGCCGCTCACTCACGCGTCAGGTCTCGCACAAACACCTTGGAGGTGGCAATGAGACTAAAGTAGGACAAGTAGGCGGCGCGGCCGCCAAACCCCTGGCTGTGGAAGAGCGTGCTGCTGGGGTGGACAAAGACGCGGCCGTGGTCCTGGGCAAAGTAGCGAATGGTGCGGGCCTCGGGATCGAGGGCGACGGTGCCGGAGACGCTGGCGGCAAACTTTTGGTCGGGCAGCTGGATGCGGGCAATCTGGGGCGCAAAGGCAGCGGCGGTCAGGGCGCGCAGCAGGCTGGGCGAGACGGGCGCGGCAGAGGCGGCGGCGGCGGCGGCGGAGGAGCGGCGAATGCCGAGGTCGGAGAGCGAGGTGTACAGCTGGGAGCGGGTAGAGGCAATGTCGATGAGGGTCTGCAGCGAGAGAAAGTTGTCGTCGCAAAAAGCGCGGACGGAGCGAGCATAGGCGTTGCCTCCGTCGACGACGGCGTCCCACTGCAAGACGGCGCGCAGGTCGGTGAGCAGGTCGCCGCCCTCGACGGCCGCATCGCCCACGGCGGCGCCCGGGGAAATGGGCCCCGAGGCAAAGCGCATGCGGGCGGCGCGGGCGTCGTCGCGGCGGTCGGCGGGCGCGACAAAGGGACTGCGGGTGCTCAGCACGGCGGCAATGGTGACGGCCTCGTGCAGACAGCCAAAGAGGGCGCCAAAAACGACGAGCTTGCCGCAGCGCAGGTCGGCAGGGATGGCGGCCAGCTGGCGGCCGAGCGCGGTCAGGCGGCCGGGGCGGCCGTCGGCGGTGGGCGCGGTCAGGACGCCCATGCGGCACAGCAAGTCGAGAGCGCCGGCGACGGCGGCGACGGCGGGCGGCGAGGGGGCGCGGCCCAGAAAGGCGGCGACGTCGGCGATGCCCATGGCGCGCACGGCCAGACACAGCTGCTCGAGCGGCACGCGGCGCATCTCGGGGTCCGGGCGCTCGGCCATGGTGGCCTCTTCGAGGTGGCGGGTGTAGAGCTTGTAGCACTGGCCGGCGCGGACTCGACCGGCGCGGCCGCGGCGCTGCTTGGCGGCGGCACGTGACACCCAGGTCTCCTCGAGGCGGCGCATGTTGCTGGCCGGGTCAAAGGTGGTCTCCTTGACGCGGCCCGAGTCGACAACGGCCACAATGTCGTCAATGGTGATGGAGGTCTCGGCCACGTTGGTGGCCACAACGACCTTGCGGCGGCCGGCCGGCGGCGGCACAAAGACGCGACGCTGCTCACGTGTCTCGAGCGCGGCGTGCAGCGGAAGCACGTGCAGCTCGTTGCGGTTGGCGTCGTGCGTGCGCAGCAGACTGCACACCTGGTTGATCTCGGCCACGCCCGGCATAAAGACCAGGATGCCGCCCGACTGGGCCGTGGCCGTCAGCTCGTCGGCAATGGCGTGCACGGTATCGGCCACCAGCCCGTAGTTGATGCGGCCGCCGAGACGCTGAATGGCCTTGGCGACGGGGTCGGGCGTGTCGGCGCCGCCCTGGCCGGCCGGACCCCCGTGCTTGGCGTCGCCGCCCTCTAGGCCAAAACCCGTGGCCCGGATGACGTCGTCAAGGTAAAAGTCCTCGACGGGAAAAGTGCGGCCGGCAATCTCGACGGCACCCACACTCAGGCCGTTGGCGGCAAAGTAGTCGCGAAAGGCCGAGGCGTCGAGCGTGGCGCTCATGAGCACCAGTTTCAAGTCGGGCCGGGCCGGCAGCACATCGCGCAAAATACACAGCAAAAAGTCCGTGTCCAGGCTGCGCTCGTGCACCTCGTCAATGACAATGTGGCTGACATCGGCCAGCGCGGCCACGACATCGGCTTCGCGGCCGCCCGAGACCTGCAGACGCCGCAGCAGCACGCCCGTCGTGACAAAGACGATGCGCGTGTCGCGGCCGTTGCGGTTTTCACCGCGAATGGCGTAGCCCACCTCGGAGCCGAGCGCCGAGCATCGCTCCTCGCTGACACGGTCGGCCAGACCGAGCGCCGAAATACGCCGCGGCTGCGTCACAATGATGCGGGCCACACCGCCCAGTCCGCGATCGTAGAGGTCGTCCAGCACAAACTGCACGGCCTGCGTCGACTTGCCCGAACCGGTCTCGCCCGAGATAATGGTCACCTGATGGTCGCGCACCTGTTCCACCACAGCCTCGCGCACGTCCCACGCCGGCAGCCGTCGCCGCGCCGCCAGCATCTTTTGCATCGCCGGTGTGGCCTGTCGCCGCTGCCACTCCTGCCGGCTCCGGTCGTCCACCGTCCAGTCGAGCGCCCGTGGATGCCGTGGTGGCCGCCTTTTTCGGATTCGGCCGTCGCCCGGCCCTCCTGCTCCGGACTTGGATGGCGGCTCCGGCGTGGACTCGGCCGCCGATGCTGCCGCCGCCGAAATGTCTCGCAACGCCCCCGGCCGCTCCAGGATGCCGTCAACGTGCTGCTGCACCCAGTCCACCACGTAAAAGATTTTGAGCTCTTCGCCGCGCAACGACGTGTCCACATAGGCCAGCGCCTGCCGCAGGATGCTGAGCCGGATGTAGGCCGGCAGTTGCGGCGCCACAATGGCCACCAGCAGCTGTGCCGGGTAACGCGACGAGCGGCGGAACTGCAGCGCCAACTCGGCCGTGGCCGAGGCCGAGGGGGCCACGTCGGCCAGTCGCACCTCGCACACGTCGGGGCCCAGCCGGCGGAATTGGCTGTCAAACACAGACTCGAGGCTGGCCAGCTCCGTGTCCCAGCAGGCCTCGGGGGAGTCGTAGGAAGAGGCCGCGCTGAGAGAGGTCTGTTCCTGCTGCTGGGACACGCTCGGCGGACTGATGCCGCTCGTGAGAATGGCCTGCAGAGCCTCGGCTGCCGCGGCCTCACCGCCGTGGACGTCGTACATGCGGCGGCACAAATCGGCCGCATAGCCCGACTGGGCCAGACGCTGAATGGCACCTTCGCGCCGCAAATCGGTCGCGCCCACCGACACGCCGGCCGAGTAGCTCTCGGGCAGGGCCCAGCGCGGCAGGTCGTCCTCGGGAACGTGCACCAGCAGCCACTCGAGCGCCTCCTCGCGGTCCTGACACAGCGCCACGGCCTCCTCGACGTGGCTGCCACGGAATCCGAGCTGGCCCAGTTCGTCCACGGCACGGGCCCGCTCGTCCGCCCCCATGGCCACGCCGGCCGGATTCCATTCGGAGCCGCGTCGCAGCAGGTCCTCCAGCATAGCACGCGTTCGTGCGCCCATTTCAATCTTGGGCACGTTGGCCCAGCCGCGGTTCGTGTTGGTGCTGCCGCCACCCCCTCCGCCTCCTCCGCTCGCCTTTTCGCGCGCCTCTGCTGCCGCTCGTGCCTCTGTGCGCTTCTTCTCGGCCGTCGCCCGTGCCAGCTCCCGCTCGCGCTGTGCTGTAAAGGGATCTGCCTCGTACATCCAGCCTTTGCCCTCGCGCACGTCCTGTGTCTTGAGCGCGCCCAGCTCGCGCCACAGGCTCTTGTAGTCGGGCGGCAGCATCATGTGCAGGTTTTTCATGCTGCACACCCGAAAGAGCCCGTACGTGGCTGCCGTGTGTCGGGCCTCGAGGGCTGTTGGCCGCACGGCCAGATGAACGTGGCTCGGCGGCAGTCGGAACGAGTCCAGTTTGGTTGTCTCGCCCGTCTTGATGTTGCGCGTGCTCAGCGACACGAGAGCCGTGAAGCCGTCCTTGACTTTGCGCTGTATGGTCAGTTCTTTTGTCCTCTTCTTCTCCTCCTTCACTCCTCTCTTTCTCTCCTCTTTCACTCCTCTCCTCACTCCTCTCTCCTCGTTTTTATCCTCCCCTCCCCTCCCTCCTCTCCTCCCCTCCCTCCTCTCCTCCTCTCTCTCCCCCCTCTTCACTCACCACTTCGTACTCCGGCTTCTCCCATTTCTGCTTCTGGCAGTGCTCCGACAGCAGGTTCACCGGCAGCTTTCCCGTCCACGAGGCTCCGCCAATGAGCTGCTTGACCGTCGGCTTCGGCGGCCCGTCTGTCGCCGCCGCTGCTGGGCTGCCAGCTCCATTGCCTGTGCCTGTGCCTGTGCCTCCCCCCCCTCGCCGTCCGCCGCTTTCAGTCGAGTTTGTAAACACGATAAAATCACTGTCCGGCGGCTTCGCCGACGCCAGCCCGCCGCTCTTTTTTTTTCCACTACCGCTCGCCCCGGCTGCTGCAGCACTCATCTTGGCCGCCGCCACCGCTGCCGCTGCCGCCTTGGCCGCCGCCAGGCCGCTCTGCCCGCCGCCGGCCTTGTCTTTGCCCTTTTTGGGTGGCATCGGGGTGCCCTTGTTAAGCCCGCTGCGCGTCGGGCTGCATGGAGGAGTCTGCAACAAGGCGAAAATCTCTCTTCGTCTCGACAAGACCGCGTCGTTCCAGGCGTGTGGGTGGCTGGGTGTTGCAAAAGTTCTTCTTGGCTGCAAAATGGACAACCGTCGTTTCGTCGCTTTCTAAGCCTCTTTTTTTCCGTCTTTTTTAGGGCCTGGTGACAGTTGCTTTTAGGGCCTGTAGTTCCCATCTGTAATTGCAGCGGCCACTGGGCTTTTCGGGCCTGTAGCCATCTGTAATTGCTGCCGGCCACTGGGCTTTAGGGCCTGTAACCATCTGTAATTGCTGCCGGCCACTGGGCTTTAGGGCCTGTAACCATCTGTAATTGCTGCCGGCCACTGGGCTTTAGGACCTGTAACCATCTGTCATTGCTGCGGGCGGCCACTGGCTTTTAGGACTTGTAACAGTTCCCATGCCTAGGCTTTTAGTGCCTTTTTCTTGGCGCTGCCGCTCAGCCTTGACCTCTGAGCCGTACGGCATCGTCTTCTACTGCTGTCTCTCTTGATTCCACAAGGCTCTCTTTGTCTCTCTTGATTCCAAAGTAGCGCCTGATATGGCCGACAAAGCTGCAGACCAGGCCCAGGCAGACAAGACGTTGGTGAAAGAAGCACCAGAAGCTGTGTCCTCGAGCAGCCATGCAAATGCCTGTAAGTTGTCTTCGCCACTACGTTTGTTTTCTGTCGTTGACGGTCTTGTTCTCTGTTTGTTGTCGTTAACAGTCTTGTTGTTCTGTTTGTTCTCTGCCGCTTGTTGCTCCCATGGTTTTCTGTGGTTAACCCTTGTTTCATGCTTGTTCCTGTGGTTAACCCTTGTCCTCAGTTTCAATGCTCATGGCACCAAAACGGAAACGGTCGCCTGGACCGGCGCACCGCCATCGTGACGGTGCTGCGTCGGCATCCAGGCCCTCGGCCAGTGGCTCGTACAACGCCCGCGAGGCGCTCGGCAGCTACATTGCCCGTCCAGAGGCGTTCATGACCGCCGCCGACCCTTGCTCCGGCCTTGGCCCCGGCTTCGGCCCCGGCCCGGGCCAGGTCATTTACTTTAACAACGACTTTGTCGCCATCCACGACAAGTTTCCCAAGGCCGCCGTGCACTGTCTGCTGCTGCCGCGAGACCCGCACCTGACGCGGCTGCACCCGCTGTGGCTGGGCCGGGGGGACCACGAGCACTTGCTGCCGGCTCTGCGGGCGCTCTGTGCCGAAGCCGAAAAGCTGCGCGCTCTTGTCGCCGCCGAGCTGCAGCGCCGCTTTGGCCAGTTTAGCGCCGCCGATGCAAAGCGAGAGGCGTTTATACGGGGGGCACTCCCGGAGTCGACCCCGGAGACCCCGGAGGCCCCGGCGCTAAAGCCCGACCCGGACCCACAGCACATCCCCCCCGGCCGTGACTGGCTGCAAGAGGTCCGCGTCGGCGTGCACGCCCGTCCCAGCATGAACCACCTGCACGTGCATGTCATGTCGCGTGACATGCACGGCACCGCTCTGCGCCACCGCCGCCACTACAACTCGTTTACGACGCCCTTTTTCGTCGGCCTCCACGAGCTGCCGCTGGCCCCGACCGATCCGCGGCTGCCGCCCACTGGCCCAACCCAACCCTCCTACTCTACCGACAAGGACGCCTCTCCGGCTTCGCTCCACCTCCGTCAGAACCTCGTCTGCTGGCGCTGTCACCGCGATTTCGGCAACCGCTTCAAAGACCTTCAAAAGCACCTCGACTCTGAGTTTGACGCCTGGAAAAAAGAGTAGCAAGAATAAACGCTTGTATTCATGCGGCGCCAGCGTATGTCTTGTATTTATAATCCGGCCAGCGTAGACATGTCCTGTATTCATAATTCGGCGCCAGCATGGACATATCCTTTGCTAGCCTTGTAGCCCTATCCCTGCTCCTACTGCAAATCCATCCACGAGTTGAGCAGGTCCAGATCCCCAAACATGCTCTGGTCCCCAAAGTCCAGTCCGTCGCCGCCCACGCTGCCGCCCACGCTGCCGGTGCCCCCCATGTCGCCCAGCCCGCTTAGACTGCCCAGGTCCCCGAGGTCCCCGAGATCCCCTAGGCCGCCTCCGACCCCCGACGCTGCTCCCGACTTGGTGCCGCCGCCGCCGCCGGTGCCTGTGCCGATGCCGCTGCCTCCTCCGAGACTGGCCAGGTCCATGCCGTCCGCCGCCGACCCCGACCCCGACCCTACGCCTCTGGGCCCTCCGCCGGCCGAGGCCCCAGCCGCCGTAGCCACCATGTCCATGGCATCATCCAAGGCCGCCGCTGCCGCTGCCGCCGCACCCGTCACGTCGCCGCCCAGATTCACAGCTGCTGCTGCCGCTGCTGCTGCTGCTGCCTCCGCCGCCGGTGCCGGCGCCATCTGTGCCTCCACCCGCCGGTACAGCCGCACCACCGTCTCGGCCATGGCGACGTCGCCCGGATGCCGCGATCGCTGCATCTTCTTCCACTCCTCGGCCCGGAACGCCAGCGCCTGCCGCAACGTCAGGTACCGCTGCACCACCGGCGCCGCCGCCGCCTGCTCTTCGCCGCCCACTGACACAGCCTCTGTCATCACATCGGGCGCACAAATGAGCGCACACGCCACGTCGTAGGCCACGCCGGCCATTCCCGCTTCGCTGCGCTGCTGCACCTCCTCCAGGATCAGCTGCAGCAGCCGCGGCGCCCCGAGCAGGCGCAAGCCCGCCAGAAACTGCCGGTGCGTGTACGAGGTGGGCATCGCGTTGCTGCCGCCGGCATTCCCGTTTCCACTGTTGCCGCTGCCGCTGCCGCCGCCGTTTCCTCCTCCGCCACGCTGCATCGCCCACTGCACAAACCCCTGAAAGGTGTGCCGCAGAGCAGCCGGCAGTCCCCCATTGGGATGGCTGGCCCAGCCCGCCAGCTCGTTATGCTCGGCAGCCCCGGTGCGCCGCGACAGCGGAATGTTAAGCCGCAGCGCCTTGAGCAGTGGGTCAATGTCCTGGCTTTTGGGGTCGTGTCGCTGGTACGTCTGCAGCGCGTGCTCCAGCGGCTTGGCCACAATATTGAGCAGCGCCGACAGCATCATGGCCGCCTCGCTCGAAATCGATGCCGGCTGCAAAATCAGCTGCAGCACACGAATCATGGCCCGCTGCTCGTTGGGCCGCTCCACCACCCGCAGCGCGTCCGACAAGTACAGCAGGCCCGTCACCAGAGACGGCAGCAGAAAAGTATCGACGAGATCTTTGTGAGGGATGTGTGAGAAGGGGAGGGAAGAAGAAGGGAGAGAAACAAAGCGGAAGAAAGGCGACACTCACATTCTATGCCATGCCGCAGCACATCCTCGGCCAAGACGCCCGAGCTAAACGCCTGCACAACCTGCTGGAAGAGCGCCGGCGTCAGCAGGTAAAACTGCTGCGGCGGACACGCCGACATTAGGTCGTCGTCCAGCCCGGCCGCCTCCATGTCAAACAGGCCGCGGATCCAGTTGCCCAGGCTTTCGCGCTCCGCCTCTGACAGCTCGGCCTGCGAGCGCCCGACATGGCCGCGGCTCACCAGCTTGGCCACAAACGAGTCTGCCGTCCACTGCGCGCCCAACAGGTCCGCCACCGACAGCTGGTAGCGCTGCACAAACGCCTGCACCAGAAACAGCACCGCGCCAAAGTCCTCGTACAGCGGCTGGAACTCGCTGCCGCCGCCGCCGCCGCCGTCATCGTCGAGGCCGTGGCCTGCTCCGCTGCCGCCGCCCGGTCCGTCCTCGGCTCGCGGACCCCCCTCGCCGTTCAAGGGCCGCTGGTCCAGCAACGCACACAACGGCTGCAAGATCGCCGCCGGCTTCACAAACAGCAGCATCACGTCCAGCACCAACGGCTTGCGCACCAACTGGTTGCACAACACCCGCAACGTCGTCCGCTCCTTGCTGCTGCTGCTCCGGCACAGCTGGCCCACCACCTCCACCAGCGCCTGGCACACCGCCCCCACGTTGCCGTCCATGTTCTCCAGCTGGCCCACCAGCGCCACCACCTGGTCCGCCGCGCCCCCCGGCACCGACAGACACTGCTGCACCAGCCGCTCCTTGCTGTATCGACCTCCCGCCGGCAGGCTCTGGTACGTCATCTCGCCCAGCAGCGTCTCGATCATGGCCTCGGGGATCAGCTCGTGCAGGCAGCATGCAAAGCAAAAATCCTGCCGCACACTGTCCGTAAACGGCGTCGCGCTCTGCCTGTCGTCAAACATGGACGACATGGTCGGGAACGCGCTCGTGTTGATCCGGCTGAGCGCCTCCGAAATGCAAAACGGAGCGTCAAACGGGTACAGCGCCGACGCCGACGACGCCAGCGACGCCAGCAGCAGCGGCACCTTGTTCACCAGATACGACCGCAACAGGTACGCCGACGTCTGGCCCTCTGACCGGAACACGGCGTTGGCCAACACGTCAAACGACGCCAGGATCAGGTCCACCGCCATCGTCTGCAGGTCGCCCTGGTACCGGTTGTGGAGGTACGTGAAAAGCGCCGCATCGTCCAGCAGTGGTCGGCCCACGAGCTGTCGCCTTTTAGCACCAAAGCACAAGCACAGGGGAGGAACCGAGAGAGCCTTACCGCCGCGTTTAGATAAATGTACAGCCCGGCACACGAGTTCGTCATGGGCAGCTCCGCAATCACCAGGCTCTGCAGGCCCACCGTCGAGTCCAGAATATCGTGAATCTCGCTGCTTTCTGCCTCGCTACGCCGGTCCACGGGCTCTGAGCCTGCCAGCGTCTCGACACGAAAGTGCTCCAACCGTGACGCTATCGGCGTCGAGCTGAGCGAGATCAGTGGGATGAAGTTTTGCAGGCCCTCGGCCAAGCTCTTTCGTACATCTGCCCGTTAGCCTGCCAGCCAGCACCCAAACCGGCCAGACAGGGACTCACCCTTGGACGATGCCTGCCTCAGCTCCTGCACCACCAGCTCGTTCTCGCACACCGCCAGCAGCAGCATCGCAAAAGCCGCCCGCGCCGACTCCATCTCGGCCTGCAGGTTGGCCGGCCATGCCATGACGGGGGCCTCTGCCGCCGTGGCATTGCCCTCCACCGTTGCCGCCGCCGCCGCCGCCGCCGCCGCCGCTGAAGCCGCCACAAAGAGCTCTAGCCACTTGCCCACCGTAACTACTACAAGGGCATCGCGCCGGCTCTTAATGGCCGCGCCTTGATTCACCGCGCGCGTCAGCCGGTAAAAGGTCGTTTCCTCGGTGCCGTACGAGTTGATCCAGATAAACGCAGCCTTGGCCGTCCCTGTGCGCAGACTCTCGCTGTCCTTACTGCTAGAGTCGTTGTCCGCGGCTCCCATCAGGTCGTCTTCCTCTGCATCCGCCACCATCGTCCCGGCCTGGTCGTTTTCGTGGCCCTCTCCGCCTTCGCCGGGCCTCGCCCTCTTGCGCCGCCCACGTGCAACATTGTGGCTGCCGCGCCCTGCCGCCCTCAGTGCCATCTGAGACGTCGAGTACTTGTACAGCGCCCGCAAGACCGACGCTACATCCACCAGGCCGAGCTTTAGCAGCTCCTGCACGTAGTTGGGGATCCGCGGGTCAATGTAGGCGTCGCACACCAGGAACAAAGAGTCAGCCGGGCACGGGCTGCGGCTGCTGCTGCTGCTGCCATCCTTTGTGCCGCTCGCCAGCTCCCGGTGTTTTGCCAACGCCTGCGCCTGCGCCCAGGGCCGCGGACGCAGAAAGAGATCGGCCAGCACGGTCGGCGAGGACGGGTGCTGGCGATGGAGGACGGGCGCGTACTGGGCGAAGCGCTCGACGTCGAGGCGCTCCGTCAGGCAGCGGTCGATAAACCGGCACCATTGCTTCGTGTGCACGGCGGCCGGCTTGTAGGTATAGATCGCCGTCGAGTAAAAGACGGCGGTTGTCGACTTGGCAGAGGCCTGGCCATTCCCCGAAGCCACGGTCGGCCCGTCGGTGGTCATGGTGAGTGTTTTTTGTGCGTACGCGTGTGTGTGTGTGTGTCGAGTGCACCTCTGGGGGGAAGCAAGCTTAATATGCTACTCCTACCGAAGCAGCCAACGCTATGCTTTGCATATCGCGTGTAGTTTATTAAAGTAGGAGACTAGTTGCACGAAGAGCGACAAATTGCACGTCAGTGAAGATGGAAGAGTGTCAGTTGCGACACCAGAAGAATGGCGAGGGAAAGGCCAGAAGAACGGCGTGTCAAGCTGAAAGCTTCTCGATGCGCATAGAAACAGATCCAGGTGTCGCGAAGAGAAGCTTCGACCTACCCGCGCCTGTCTAAGGAGCCACTGTAACTGTGGCTGAGCTGTGGCTTGTCGCATTTTTAAGCATGTGTTACCCGAAAAGGCTTCGTTTAAAGTAGAATAAAATCGATTTATTCAAAAGCTTTGTTTTCTTGCTTTTTTGTCGTGATCCTTTCACAATCCATTCTAGCATATAGATATCTATAACCAGTTCATGCATTCTGATCAATAGTCTGCATCTTTTGGATACACTACAGCACGAGCGCATTCCATTCATGGCCAAACGGCAGCAGAAAGTGAATTGTCTGCCAATGGCCAAGTCACTCTCCACGATCTTCAAGCGAAAACTGTAAATTTGAAAGCAACTCATAGTAAAAAAAAACCCATAACAGCGCCCAAACATCTCAATCTATCAACATTTTTGAAAAGCGAAAAAAAGACTGGCGTCCCCAGCGAAGAACCTGGGATTACCCAGCGCAAAATGATTGGAAAGAGAATGTAAAAAGGAAAAGAATAGAAACGAAGCTAAGCAAGAACAGATGGCGGGTCAATCATCAAACATAAATCCAAGTGGTCGTCGCTGTTACTTGATCGTGCGTTTTACCCCTTCTCGACATGCCATGCCGTACCCAAACCGGAGAACTCCAGGAAAACAGTCGCCAAGAAAGAATAAGTGCGGCGAGGAAAAGAAACACAAGTGGCCAGATGAGAATGCTTTTGGCCGTTGATTTTGTGCTTTGCCAAGACTGGCTCATTCGTCCTCTCTCTTCACATTGACTCGGCTCCCGCCAACGCCCGAAGGGGATCTGGGCCCAAGCATCCAGTCCTGCATAGCCAGCCACTCGCTCCAGGTTGTTTCGGCGCTGACAATCTCCTTCTCGGAAACGTTTTGCAACGGCCGGAGAAAGGGGACGGTCTGGTCTTCGCTCATGTCATAGTCCGACTTGACCTTTAGCCAGTTGTCGCTCTTGGCGGCAAAGAGGTAGTTGCGGCGCTCTGTCTCGTGTATGGGGCCTATGCCAGCCATCCAGTCTTTGCCGAAAAACCCGTGTAATACGGCCGGGAAGTCAAAGGCGGTGACGATCAGCCGGCGGATATATGGCACGAGTGTGACGTAGGCCGTCGGCTGGTTGGCTTGTGCGCCCGGGATGGACCCCATGGGCATCGGCATCCCGCTTGCCGACGCAAAGTTTGCTGCTGCTGCTGCTGCTGCCGCCGCGGCCGCCGTAGCAGAGCCCGGAGGGCCGCCGCCCGGTGTAGAGGAAAAGACGGCATGGACCGGTTTCTGGAAGGGCAGCTGGATGTTGACAAAGGCAGCCACGGCTTGGACGGGGCCCGAGTGTTGGGCGTAGTCGAGGAAGTAGCGGACGCATGACTGGTACTGGATGTGCCACTCAAAGATGTCGAACTGGGCATCGACAAAGGGCTGAGAAGGACTCGCGTTAACCTTTATACCACAGGTGGGACAGTAGGGGCTCCGAGAAGACTGAGCCGAGAAGGAGGCAGACGAAGACGGCGAAGAGGATATGGAAAAGCGAGGAAGGGAGCAGGAGCAGACAGAGGAATAGATGGAGGCGGATCGGGAGGTTCTAGGGGTAGAATCGAGAGGAGATGATTGGGCTACCTGTTCTTGCTGGAAAGAAAAGTGGCTTCCAGGCCGAGGAAAAGCCATGGTGTTGGACGCTTGCTGGGCAAGCCAAGGAAGAAGCAGGAGTGCTGGGTGTTGCAGGGCAAAGCTGAGAAGAGAGCCGGGAGAAAGGTCAAGGGTCGATATCGTCAACGAGGCGGGTGGTGGCGGCTAGGCAGGACACGGTGCCCGTTAAAGTAGCAAGGAAAAAGAAATATGCAGATGAGCACAACAGCGGTGAACAAAAGGCTAATATAACTAGCCGAACAAGAGAAGAGAGGGCAGAGGAGTTGGAAGAAGAATAAAAAGTAAATAGAGGTCAGGGGAGGAGGGTCTCAGCTTCCAACAAGGTGGAGAAATCAGTGGGGGAGAGGGAGTGATATGTGTCGAGCGAAGACAGAGCCGGAGCCAGAATCCCGGTACTTGGGGTAGTAGCTGCTGAGGCAATATTATGCCCGTAAAAGAAGGTGCAGAACTAGTCCTCGTAGTAGTGATAGTAGCCGTTGGCGGAGATGGATACTATCCGGCCGGCAGTTCTGAGTAGCGGCGCCGGACAGAGCCAACGGATGGTCTGAAGTCGATTCGGGGCTCGAAGCTGTCGTCACGGCCTTGTTGCAATGATTCTGTTGAGTGGCGGCCTCCGATGTGACAGGCAAGAGACGGCGGTGGAGGAGTGAAATCAGACAAGTCGACGTCGGGTTGTCAAAACTGTCAAGCGGCCGTGCTGTCGAGATGTCAAACGGCCAGGCTGTGGGGTTGGAGATGTGGAGTTGGACAGGCTGAGGCGACGGGCCGAGGAGGCAACTTGAGGGAGAATGCCGAAGCTTTATATCCAGGGCCGGGGGGAGGGAGCCGTATAGGTTTGAGGCTCGGGGGCGAGGGATATGGCGATGGGTAGACGGCAGTGGAAGACGGGTGGAAGGGCGGTGGAAGGGTGGGAAATGTGACAGGAGGGAGTCAGAACGGAGAAGGATGGAGACGGATGCTGAAGGGGAGGCAGAACGGAGAGAGGATAGAGATGGATGTTGAAGAGGAGGAGGCAGGATGTAAAAGAGGCAGGAGGTAGAGCTTCATGCAGAGATGGCGAGGCACGCAAAGATTCGCTGGCTAGCCCGGCAGGCTCTAGTCGGCCCCCAAGCCATCAAGACGTCCCCATCCACGCCAGGCCAACGACATGCATCACGGACAGGCTGTCCACAACCACGCCTACGACGACTCACACGCCCTCACAGACGCCGGGCCTGCGCCGTTCCTGGGCCAGGGCCGAGACGGATTGCCAACGGCTGCAAAGTGCCATGGCAGCTGAACCGCGTCGCTAGCGAAGGCGGAAAGCCAGGAAAAGAGGAACCAGAGAAGATAGCATCTACTCTAATCAAGAAAGTAAAAGGTCCAAGTGGGTTCCGCGCCGCGGGCAACAGTCTCCAAGCTCTCCGGGGTGTTTTGCCTTGTCGCCAGGACCGCTCGGAGCCTCTTAGCCGTCTCCGTGTTAGTGCAAGAAGACAATGAAATACCAGGTACTTGGAGTGAGGGGGAAGAATGAAGATGTGGGGGAGTAACAGACCTGGAAAGCTGGACGGGGCAGGGGGGTGCGAGGCGGCCATGGAGGGGGGTGGAGGACAAAGCAAAGAGCTCTGGTAGTGCAGATGGTGCCGATGACTCGTACAAAGTGAGTGGCGCCTTCTGTCAACAGGGGCACAGGTGCACGGCGGAGTACACTACAGCGTGCAACGCCTGTAATAGGCCCTGCAGCTGTTACTATTCGTCGGTATTTGAATGGCAGTCGCCGCACAGCAGTCGCACGTACAGCTGCTGCAGAGCCTATTACAGTAGCATCACTGCTTTAGAATCGCTGTTTCTCGCCGCTTATTTCCCTCGGCTCATTTCCCTCGGCTCCTTCTAACTTGCTTTCTATCTCTCGGTTTCTGAATACTCTTCCAGTCCTCTGTATTGCCCTATTTGGTGGGGCCCTGAATATTAGGTATTAAGTGTAAGACTGGCTTGTTCCAAGTTATAGTGACAAAGCGGTCACGGCGAAGCGGGTTAAGAGTGGCTACATCTGTCAAGAATAGTGCATAGTCGCTGCCGCTGTAACTGGTGCCACAGCACTCAATCGATGCCATAGTTTCGACGTGTGGATCGTTATCGAGATCCAAATCGACCGCAAGCACTACAAT
The DNA here is from genome assembly GCA_019925625.1 of Graphilbum ipis-grandicollis. NCBI lineage: Eukaryota > Fungi > Ascomycota > Sordariomycetes > Ophiostomatales > Ophiostomataceae > Graphilbum > Graphilbum ipis-grandicollis. The sequence goes on along the minus strand of JADHKH010000002.1, from coordinate 1,297,975 downwards.
GGCCCACCAGTCAGAAGCCGGCTGCCCCTCTTGCAGGCAGGCTCAAGCCCGGCGCACGCCACAGGTCTTTCAGCTGTGGTGGCCCGAAGAAAGAGCCGGCAGGGACAGTAGCGCCCTAGCGTCGGCCTTTTTGGCCTGTACCACCCGAGATTCGACGGCCGATACTATTGACCGTATGCGCTGCTCTGGTGCTCTGGAGAGATGGTGTAGACCGCCCGCCAGGCCGCGGAGGTTGCGCCTATCACGGTCGACCACCGAGACACAGCGTTGTCGCCAGAGCTGGCGATGGGAGCATAGGCCCGAGAGGGTGGGTGCAACGCCCGATGAAGAGCTGCTCACTTCAGCAGACGACGACCGGTCCTTTGTCCAGGCCGTCACATTCCTCGCCTATCATTGCGGGAAGCGGCAGCATGATCTGCAGAGAACAGCCAAGGAATAAGCAAAGAACACCACACGGCGCCCAACTGGGCAACCCCAGAGACACAGACCGCCCGTGGAGGCCCCTCGAGGTAGGGGGGGGAAAGCGTTGCCTCGGAATAACGAGCGCCGCTAGCTGAACATGACCGCCGCTCCGTCTCCTTCACCCCCCTCTCCTCCACCCCTCTTCCTCTCCCTCCTCCTCGCTTTCCGTCTCTCCCTTTGCATCCCAAAACATCCGGATGCCGTTCGGCCAGGTGAGACAGCCGCGCTGCATCTCGACGGATTAGTGCGTCGTTTAAGCGGAACGTAAGTGCCTATTCCTTGTAGACAACTTGTACTTGTTGTATTCCTCCTACTCGTCCTCAGGCCTAGCCGGCCAACGGAGCAAACGGATCGCTCTTGATCTGCAGACACCCAACCTGCCGGTACGTTCTCAGTGCACCTGGCGGCAGTTCTTCGGAGCAGACTGCGTCCTCGGGCAATGCAGCGGATTATCCTTCCAGATCCCTTCCCTCTGTAGCCATGGCCGCTGGCAGCTCACTTGCCCACACGTTCCTGCTGCCTCTCCGTTTCTTGCGGCACCTCTTAACGGGCCAGCAGAACAGGGTGTCCTCGCGCAGCTTGCCAGGGCATCCTTCTCGCGGCCAGTCGGCATGCAGAAACGAACCTCTGGACGTGAAGAGAGGCAGCTCGGGCCAAAGAATCAAACGAGAGAAACCGGGGGAAAAAGAAAGCAGGAACGGCCAAAGAAGCGCATGCGGCAAAACGCAAGTACACGACAGCGACGGTGTGGGAGCCAATCAGACGCTTTCATGACGCTGGGCCTCCGTCCCCTGATCTCCAACTCGCCCTCCCACTGGCTGGCTGCGTCTGCGACGGAGGCAACCGACTAGCCGAAGCCACCTCCTGCACTTTTTTCACCCCTCCAGCAAGATATGGCCGAACAGAAGCGTCATTCAGAAATAGACATGGAAATTGAATCGCCTTTTTTCGCAAAGCTTCGTCTCCACTCAAAGATGGCCAGAGAGCATTCTCTCACAAAGAATTCTTTACATTCCTCCACTCCGGCTTGCACAGAAAATGCTGCAGCAGGCGGTCTACGTCGTGCCTCTGATGGAACGGACACAAAATATCGCAGTCTTTGCCACGGACTGTTCAGCGTTACATCAGATGTCCCCGCCAGGAAAGTAGCTATTTCCGCTCTGCGGTGGTATTTGCGAGACCGCTCACAGACACCCCCTCCATAACCAGATCCCTGGGACAGATGCTATCGCCTTTGGGCCGAATAGGTCCCGTCGTCGCCCTCCCTCTCTTCCACCGCTGCTTGGGGATAGACAGCGAGGAATGCGTGTACATGACATTTGCCTACCCTGTTTCTCCTCTTCTGATTCGACTACCAGCAAATAAGCTCGCCACCGTCGCCATTTTAACGGGGCGCTACTGCACTTCAAGACCATCAGCAGCTGAATGGTAGTCTTTTCTCCGTAAACCTTACCCGCGTGCAGGATGTGATACTCCGACATGCATCGTAGTGTGTGTAGTGTGTAGTGTAGGTAGTGTAGTAGTGTAGGTAGTGTCATGTACTGTAGGTAGTGTAGTGTAGAGTGTAGAGTGTATAGGCAGAGTGTAGGTAGAGTGTAAAGGTAGAGTGTAGGTGTAGTGTACATAACTCTGTACAAAAAGAAAGCAAGGCCACGGCGAAAGAAAAAAGCAACAAGCGGGGATCAGGGGGGTAGGCACGGAGACGATATGTAAAATTAAAAGATGAAAAGTTTAAAGAGGGCAAATAAACAGGAACAAAGTTTACAAGACATTCGTTATGCTGCACCAGTCCTATAGCATGCGTTTAGCGGGTTGAGCGCCAAACAGCAGCTCGAATCCAGCGGATAGTAGCGCCAACTGGCGTTCTATGGGGGGAGGCCCCAGAAAAGGTGGACAGCGTGTGCGGCGGCTACTGCACTTGCGAGCACGTCCTCTGAGTATGTATTGTGGGCACGGGAGAACTTGCCGTGGAAGAGGGTTAAAGAGGGTTAATATGATGTTTGGCGTAGTGTAAGTGTATTATAAGGGTATTTACAAAGTGTATATTTTGTAGGTATTTTGTAGGGTACTTTGTAGGGTATTGTATTATGTAGGGTATTTTACGTATTTAATCTGTAGGGTATTTTACAAAGTGATATTAAGTGTATTCTACTTTCTACCATGGAACTTAAAACGGATGCATAAATGAACGGGGCATCACGATAAACGCACTTGCTTCAAGTTGGGCAACACATGCTGAATCCAAGGTTCAGGGGGGAAGCCGTACATGAGAACGACAGGAAAGAAGAAGAAAAGCGGCTCTCCGGGAACTGCTGCAGAACACGCAGTCGGCTGGGCGCATCCTAGCTGCATCCCAGCCGCGCATCACTGCAGTTGCTTCATTACGCTGCAGTACTCCATACTATTTCTACACCGACAACGACTCCGTAGCCAACGGTGACGTCTCGCATGGTCATGGCGAGCTGGAAACTAATCGGGAGGCCGCGGCCTAGCCATGCCCTGAACCCTGCCTGCCCCTCTCCCTCCTTCACTGACGCAAGTGGTGCAACAGCCCCCCCCGTTAGTTACAGATGACGGCCATTTCCAGCTGGGACGGTCTGCCGTATGGTACTTGTGAGGATAGGCTACGGAAGTCATTAAGCTTGCGTACATCTTTGCACGCTTGATTTACAGCTCCCTCCGACCGACCGAAACGACGCCGTTGATCAAGAAAATGCAACGGTGTTCGGATAGCGCTGGCATCGTACAGGACTTGGGATGCGCCGTTTTGCTGTTTTTATGGCTTTTTTCTTGTCTTTTTGTTTTTATTCCTTTTTCTTTTTTTTGTATTTTTTTCTTCTTTTTCTTTTTCTTTGTTTTTTTTCTATTTTCTTTGTTATTCTCCTTACTATTCCCTCTTTTACCAGACCGGCTCAGTCGGCCATTGAAATAGTGTAGATGATTGCAATCGGCCATATACCCAAAAGGACAGACAAGCGCGGCGGATCGACGTCGAATTGAAGATGACGAGCCCAGAGTGCTTTTGCGTTGATCGTGGTTTTTCGCTTCTCTGCGCTCTCATTGGCTGCTTCGTCTCTCCAATGCTACCCTCCTGTCACAAAGTGACTGCGATTCGCCAACGGCTGCCGAGAGTCATTTTTCATATTCCCCCCTGGCCCGAGCCAAGGCCTACCAGTGCAACACTAGACGTTGTACACTAAAATGGGCAACAGCGCACCGTTATGGCCAAACTATTGTAGCGCTGCTCCGTATTGAATTTTGTCAATTAGTGACAATAGCACTACTACGTTGACAACGCACTACATCACAAGCGCTACCTCTACGCAAAACGGTCGCGTCGGCCGCTGACGCCACACCGTAAAAACGAAATAGGGCTAAAATAACATCCTGGAGTAGACTCCGGTCGAGCAAGTCGCTAAATGCTTTCTTTTTTTCAGCCTGGTCAAGAGAGAAGAAAAAGAAAGCAGCCGAAAGAAGGAAAAAGTGCCTTAATTATCTCACAGCATCCGACCGGCAATTGTCGCGATAAGACAGATTGCTCGATCATGGGGAATAGTGTACTGTTTCTCAAAGTTTATTTTCATATTAGTTACTTATTTTGCCATAGCAATACGACGGCGGCGCTGGAAAACAGCGACGAAATCCAACCCTTGTCTCTGTCCTCGTTTCTCTCAATGCACTTGTTCTTTTAAATTGCAGGCTTGCGCAACTCGTTAATGGCAGCTCCGCGATGCAGCAGCGCAGGGAAGGCAAGGTGGCGAAAGACGGAGGCAGCCTCTCGAAATGGAGTTTGCTTTTTCGTTTTCTTTTTCTTCTTTTTCTTTTTGTATGCACGTCTGATGCACCGCTGGCCTGTGCGTTTTTAGTTGGGCGCCTCTCCTTACCCATATCCAGCCAATCAGCCGGCCCCAAGCTCCTCTTCTGGTCCCACTTTCCGCGCAGCAGTCTAGTGTGACTGCTGAACTTTTGGATTTTGCCTCTTCATCATGCATTGCCTACCCTTTTCTGCAGGGCTCGTGGCCTAGCCTTGCACCCACTCTCTCGTTGTGCTTGCTTCTTCCTCTCCCGCTTCCTTTGCCACCCTTGCCGTGCGCTCTTTCTGTGCCACGCCCCCCCTTGCCGTGAAAACGGTTGGGAGAAGGCGGATCTACGATAAGATATGTTTGCCGTGTGTTTCGTGTTGAGCTAAAAAAGAAAAAGATGTTTGCGTGTTTCGTGTTGAGCTAAAAAGGAAAAGGATGTCTGCGTGTTTCGTATTGAGCTAATAAAAAAGAAAAAGAAACCCGAGTCCCACGATGGCCAACAGACTACGAAGAAGCTCCCTGTCACGGCTGCTTGGGTCGTTTTGCTACTCATCAAATGGGTTGAAACCACGGGCAATGTTACGCAAGCGAGTGTGCCATGCAAAGCTGACGATGATGGCAAATTGTCGGTGAATGGATCTGTCGACGGCGGAGGACCAGGCATGGCAGGCCAGGGGATGCGTACTTATGCCCGTCAGACAAAGCGGCCACGATACACATCGGGTCCATCCGCAGAAACAGCCCCCAACGAAGATGCCCATATTGCGTCGTGTTATTTCCCAGTTTGTCCACGGCTGTATTGGACGGTGTAGACACAGACGAGTGCCGGTTCCGAGCTCTTTCGCCCTTTTCTTTCTCTTCCGTCTTTTTTCTACCCATGCGTTGCACTTTTGTTTTCTTAGCCCGTTCACGATCGAAAGATGCAAATGGAAAAAGCACACCGTACCAGGCAAAGCACGACGCAACTGAGGCTAGCTAGAAGTAGAATAATAAGACTGGGAAGCTTTCTCGTCTGTCGGACTGGCTAGTGTAGTTTGTTTGTCCGTTAGTAATGGCAGAAACGGCTGAGAAGAATTTTGCCGCTAAGCAGCGTGTAAACGACAATGTGCGCAGCCAAAAGAAACAAAAAAGCTTAATTTCTTCCCAGCTGCCGTCCAATGGGCATACTTCCGGCATTGAAGATACGAGAGCTTGAGATGTGAAATGATTGATAGTCGGAACGACGGCACGGGAAAGCAGCAGAAGAGACTCGGGTAAAGCAGCAGAAACGCAGTAAATTACAAAGAAGCATAATCATTCGTAATTCAACCAACTCCAGCCGGAGGCATTTTTGACATTGTTTGCCTTGGCACGGCTGGCGGTTTGGCTGCTGTGCTTGTGTTTGCCGCTCTGCTCTATCGGGCCTGGATCTCTTTCCTGGGTCGGCTAGCCTGTTCTCGTCCTGTTTATCGCCCCTCTTTTGCCTCGTCCCCTACTTCGCTGCCATCCTGTCCAACGGCCTGCCGCCCTTCAGCCTGCTGCCTCTCTCCTGCTCTCTCTCCGTATACGCCGCATTCGTTTCTGCATCCCCGACCAACGGCCACGATCCCGGCTTGTTTTTCGCCATTGGCCTTGCCTTACCGCCGTTTCAACCTCTTGCTCGACTTTGCCACCCAATATTTGTATGCAATGCGAGAAAGAAGAAACTAACGTAACACGCAGCTGCCCTGCCATGGACGTCTGCGCGAGCCTTGTGATCAGTCTCATCCGCCTCGCCACCGGCACTCCAGCCGGCATTCGTCCTCCTCCTTCCAGGAGCCGACAGCCAGGCCCCGGTCCCCGGCCCCGGCCGGATTTGGGATCCACATTAGCTTGCGCACAAGCCTTTTCCGGCCATGGCTTTTCGCCGCTCGCCGTTGCAACTGCTTTTGCCCCCCCTAACACGCATCGGCGGCGCCCAGCCGTTCCCACCGCCCCATCGTCCACCCTCCCGTTCTTCTCCATACCGGTCAAGCGCCGCTTCCGACAGCCCTCCGCACGCCTTTTTTCACACCGGTCTTTCAGACGCTGCATTACCGCTGCACCTGGACCCGTTACGCCCCGGAAGGCGAACAAGGCTTTGCAGATGGCATGGCTGGACAGGACCACACAGACCACCAATGGGGGCCGAGATTGCATTTGTGTCCGCGCGTGCAGTCCAGCGCTGTCTTTTGCGTTATCACAAATGACACCTCTCTTCTCTTGACATATATGCCTCAAATCGACAGAGCGAGTTCGGGAACGGGCATGGGAGGGCGAGCATACCTCCTGCGACGGCAAGATCCGTCGGCATCTTGCGGTCAGAGGCCTGCTACTCGAATTTGATAACGGGCTGCCGACCGATCACGGACAATGGTTGCTAGAGCGATGAGAGCCTGAATGGCCGATCAAAGCATCGAGTTGTAGAGCGTAGAGTGATGGGCGATGCGATTGACTCCGTTGTCCCGCTGAAAGCGTATGATGCTTTGGCATTGTCTAGACAGATGGATAGACGATGCTCAGAGGTCGGAGAATGTACGGCAGTTGCCAGGACCTCTGACTCTCTATGCTTTGATCCACTCAAGGCCATCCGTTTCTTCATGATCGTCCTGCCGTGAAGCCTCATCGTGATTCCTGTGTAGAGACCACAATATCACTTGAATGTGCCGATTGACTGGCCGAGTGATAAGAGACAGTCTGATATAGCTTGTATTTCTTGAAGACAAACATTCTGTTTTGTCCACTAAAGCCAGTCCTCATCGGCTCTGTCAAGTGTCTTTTGCCTCGTCCAATTCATCCAAGAGCATTGGTCACACAGTTTCTAGTGGTATTTGTTTATATGATGAGTACGCAGAGAGACGGAGCAATGCCAGCATCAAGCTTGGTTGTAGCACCAGGACCATCTATTGAGAGGTTTCACTGTGGCATTTGTCTGAAGCTGTTCATGTTGAATGCTGATACACCACGGAGGGTAGCTATGAGATTATTTCCATTATATTTGGTAGAGAATAACTCTTTCTTATAATGCTTTTTAATATATAGAGAAAGTAGCATCTTCTTGATAATCTGTTTTCAGTCATGATCCTATTTGATAGATCATACAACCCCCTTTCAACAGCCTTTTGTTTGCAGCCATCATTCCTTTCCTTTTCTATTACAGCCTTTGTATTCCTTTTCCTATTTTATTCGTGTCATTATAGCCTCTGTATTCCTTTTCCTAATTTACTCGTTCTATTACAGCCTTTGTATTCCTTTTCCTATTTTATTCGTTCTATCACAGCCTCTGCATTCCTTTTCCTAATTTATTCATTTTTATTACAACCTCTGTCATTCCTTTTTTCCCTTTTTAATACAACCTTTGTCACTCCTTTTCCTATTTTATTCGTTCTATTACAGCCTCCATATTCCTTTTCCTAATTTATTTGTTTATATTACAGCCCCTGTATTCCTTTTCCTATTTTATTCCATTTTATTACAACCTCTGCCATTCATTTTCCTATTTTATTCATTGCTATTAAAACCTCTGTATTCCTTCCTATTTTATTCGTTTCCATTACAGTCTCTGTATTCCTTTTCCTAATTTATTTATTGCTATTAAAACCTCTGGCATTCCTTTTCTTATTTATTTGCTTACAGTTCTTGATTTTCCCCTTTTTCATACTTGTCTGCCTTTTCCCGCCTGCTTAAATTACATTAAAACACCCTTCCTCCGGTTGGGTATCGAGTCTCAGTGACCTATCGTAGATTTTATCGAGTCTCCGTGGCCTATCGTAGATTTACTAGAAAGGTAACATCTTCATGCTGCTCAAACTCTGCTATTGTGTATCTTGTGTCAAGTCGTCGAAGTGCGTCCTCTTTAGTTCTTTTGCTCCCAGCTTCTTCCTTAGTCTTGACCAGCCACATATATTCCTATCTGTGCTCTCCTAAGCTGGACTCGGCTGCATTTTCCGTATCTTCTTGGCTCGTAGAGAAAAGAGAAGATGAGATGATATATCCCGTCTCTCTCGTATCAGACGCCATCTACAAACTTAGAGCATTGTAGCTCACTCTGTAGGCGTCGGGCTACTCAACATACATTCGTTCAGGGATGGTAGGAGTTTTGATAATCATCATGAAAATAATTTGAAGCAGCCGTCGTGTAGCAGAAAAACGGGATTCTCATAACGTTTGACGCGCTCCAATACAAGGAGAAAAAAAACACAAAAGACCGCAATGACGGGAAAAAGAAACGGGGGGACACCTTGAGGAGAGGAGTAGAAACCCAGATCGGCTGATACAAAAAAGAGAAATGGTAACAAAAAAACTCGGCCGTGTTTCCGTATGCCAAAGCATATAGACCGTCGGCAAAAAAACAGTAAACGAACCATGAAACCCCCCTGACGAGCAAAATGCAAAGGAGTCCCTCACGCCACCAGAGACAAAAAGACAAGTAAAAAAAAAAAACGTACAGCAGCGGGTATTCGCTGGTCGTCACCGACCCAACTACTAATCCACCGATTACTGGTTTAACTAGGGGAGAGCGGACGGGATCCCGTGTTCTCCAGTATCTATGGCCGTACGTGCTAGGTGTGGTCTATTAGGGCGTTATAACACTAGGTTGTGATAGATCAGGCGAAATATTCACTCTGCGATACTGATCAGACGAAGTATTCATTGCTGTCTCCCTACTAGACTACTGAAATCTTCCTTTCCAGAAAGGCCTGTATAGCAAAAGAAACTTGCTCGCAATGAAGCACGGCCAGCACTTTTTGCTTGGATTAAGCTCGCCGAGTGATTGATCATCGCCGTCAAACCCGGCCTGTGATCCCGCTTATACCGTTCTATATCGGCTTTAAGCATTTCAAGATGTTTGTGCTTCTGCTCGCGACAAGACAGCGGCCAGACCCTCCGACTGTGAAGTGAGCATAAAGAGGGTACAATTGGCCCAGTCATTCCGGAATAGTATGTCCAGTCTCCTCATACGCATAGCCTCTACAAAGCAGCATTATGTGACATCATAACAAGATCAGATCTGGCCACGGAATGCGTCCTCTTTGAATCCTACACACTATTCCCTGTGCTATTCCCATTAGCCTATGCTGGCCGCACAAGGCTTGTAATGGCGAGGCTACGACACACGGACAGTACCGCAGTACGAATTTAACGAATGCAATAATCATGAGAAAATCAAGAGAAGAAGTGATGGATCAGAGCCGCTGGCGTCGCCTGTGCTTTGGTCTTGAGAGCGTTGGATTTGAGGCGAATAAACAACATAAGGCTGACATAAACCCTAAACAATATTGCGGGTATTACTAATAGCGTGAGAGCCCTAGCGAGAAGAGTGCCTTGGAAATGGGCAGTTGCACAATGCCGCTTTTTCCACGTCGCAACGACAAAGTAGACAATATCAGACTCTATTTATACACTGATTACACCACATGAGCACGCTATGCTGGAGGCTGTGCGCGGAACGGAAACGGGCCAATCAGAGGACCAGTTTAGCGAAAGACTCCATATCGAATGGCATCCCATTTAGCTGCTTTCATAGCGGTGCGCTATCTGCTTCGGTAGAGAAAAACGCCTTGCAAAGCACCTGCAGCAGCAACTTCCTGGGCAGAGAAGCAAGCAGGCGCCGGTTGCGTTGGCAGCACCTTGCCCGATGAGGGAAATAATTCGGTTGCATCACCTTTTGGCCATTGGGGTCCAACCGAGGACCAATTCAGCCTACTCCCTCTCTATGAAGGAAAGACGCCTAGTATTGTACGAGATACTGGAGAAGCTTGTTTTTTAATGACAGGCTTGTTGTTTATTACACTAGTTTGTGGGTATTGTGCGGAATATTTGCACCTCGGACGGCGCCTTACCGCGTGGGATGACTGGGGTCCCAAACAGACCACGACGACGCCTCTCGTCTGACACCTCTCGTTTTCGTCCCTTCTCTCCGGACGGCTTCTGCCGACACTCTGGGCCTGTCAAGCAGTTGAACAAGATACACTAGTGGTGATTGCTACGCCCGTCTGGACTCACGCACGCTCACGCGGTCACTTCCACCTCGATGTCGATACCTGACCATGACCCTGCCTCTCCGCAAAGCTTGCCTAATTCGATACCCGAATTTAGGGGATGGAGCTAGCAGCGAATAAGCTCAAGCTAGCCCGACGTCTAATTTGTGGCTGTGGTCTCCGCTCTTTGTCTTGTCTCTTTTACCCTGCCAAGGAACAGCCGGCCCGCATTTGACAACATTCTGACTGGTCCAAAGGGTCAGGGGGGCAGGAAGACGGCTCTGGAACGATGGATTGCTCGTACTCGTGTACAAGTACAAAGCTGATCGAGAAGAGGCGCCAAAAAGCGAGCAAGAGAGAGATCTGTCGAGGGATCTCCAACGGCTTCATTGTGTTGTCGAGAAATGAGGCCAAGTCGGCGAGAAGGGGTGCAAGCCGTCTTTGGAGCAGCAAGTATGTCCTACAGACTCTGCCTCGTCTTGTGGTCGGCCATGGACTCAACCACCTGCATCAAGGTACACTACTCAGATGTGCCCCCTCCGAATCAGTGGGAAAAGAGTCTGGGGCTGAGAACAAAAGGCCTGGCGTGTCTTGGCAAAGCTGCAAGGGAAAGGCTAATATAACGCTCGGTCGCCCACTCAGGACAACCGTTTCCTGGGAAGAGTGCCTGCCGGGCTTACTACATCTTTCTTCCGCCTCGTCTCGTTTAATCGCAGCCATTTCTTCTTTCCGTTGGACGAAGTAGTTGAAGTACGACTCGTCTGGCAGATCTGAAGCAAGTTCAACGACTCATCTACTCAAACCTTCTGCTACCATCCACACTCCTGCCACAATGAGAACTGTTCAGCTTGCCGTGGGCGCGGCCAGCGCGGCTCTGTTCTTTGCCGGCTCGGCCGAGGCCGGTTTCTTCCACCGGCGCAACAGCCCGAGCTGGGTGCCACCACGACAGACAGCGGCACCGACGGCCGTCCTCTTTGGCGACGGCAGCATGGCCTCGGACCAGTTCTTGCTGCCGGGCCTCGGAAGCCACAACCAATCGGCGCCGACGCCCACTGCGGCGCCGACCGTGACGGCACCGCCGCTGCTCCGGGCGCGTGACTCGACCGACAACACGTGCGCCTATGTCAGCGGCCTTCAGAGTGAGTTTCTCGACAGGAAGCCGGGCACCGGAGCACCGCATGACTGACAGCACAGCCAACTCCCTCTACTGCGACACGACCGATGCCTGCGTGTACAACAAGAACCAGAACGCCGTCGGCTGCTGTCCAGAGTCGTCAACCTCTTGCCCTCTGTTCACAACCTGCATCGCGTCGACGCAGAGCGAGCGCTACACGTCGGGCCTCAACAACACCCTCTTTTGCAACAGCAGCCTCCGCCCGCAGTGTGTGACGTACCTGTATGCCGACGGCGACTCCTTTGGCGGCTACAGTATCCTGCAGTGCGGCACGGCGAAGACGATTATGACGGTGGACTTTACCGTTGTCACGACGTCGACCACGTCCACATCGACCACGTCCACATCGACCACGTCCACGTCGACCAGCTCGACCACGTCGTCCACGTCGACCAGCACCTCAACGACGACGACGCCAACGATCACCCCGTCGGTGACGCCGGCGCCTGTGCACAAAAAGTCCAACGCCGGCGCCATTGCCGGCGGCGTCGTGGGCGGCGTCGCGGGCCTAGCCATCATTGCGCTGTGCGCCTTCTTCCTGGTGCGTTACGGGAAGAAGAACGGCAACGGTGGCAGCGGCGCCATGGCTGCTCCGGGCGGTGGCGCGCCGCCGGGCCAGCAGCCGCCCATGGGCCAGATGCAGCAGCCGTACTATGGCCAGGGCGCACCGGCCGGATATGCAGGCAGCCCTCCCCCTCCCAACGGCGGATATGCGGCGGCTGCCGGCGCCGGAGCCGGGGCGGCGCTGGGCTACGCGGCGATGGCGGACGACAACAAGAACAACGGCTACCAGTACAACCCGCAGCACGCCAGCATGGTCTCGGCGGAGACGCCGCTGCAGCCGCACAGCCCCAACTCGGCCTTTCACCAGTACGGCAACGTGGCCGGCGTGGCCGGTCAGCCGTCGCCGCCACCGGCCAGCTCGCAGTTCACCGCCACAACGCCCACGGCGCCCTACACGACGACGCCGTCGCCCGGTGTAGCCACGGCACAGGGCATGGGCTACCACAGCGGGCCGGTGCCGTCGACGTTTGAGATGGCGGAGCTGCCGACAGAACGGGCAGACGGCGAGCTTCGGGAGCTGGCTTAGGCGTTGGCAGCGCAAGGGCGGGAAGAGTAAGGCCAGGGGCGGGGGCAGGTAGCGAGGGAGAACGGAGAGAATCTCCTGGCTTGTCTTTCGATCAATAATTCATGTATTCCCTTAATATATTCCCTTGACAACATTATCTGGTATTCTTATCTATTCCCCTTAACAATATAACAATAATTTTTTTTGCCTATATTCTTTGAGTATTCCCTTAACAATATACTTTTCTGCTATACAGACGCGCTTGCACCATCTTGTACCATCTTGTGACTTTAACAGATGTGTAAGAGAAAAGACAAAGTATCGAGCAGAGCACGTCGAGGTCTGACGCTGCCTGATCGGCGTTTGTCAGCGGATGCAATTAAACGGTATTGGATTTTATGGGGCCCGGACAACCTGGAGCTCAGCTATTACGGCCATGCACATAGACCGTATAGCGCGGCGCGCCAAAAGAAGGCCAGATTGCAAGCATGGCTTTTTTCTTCTTCATTCCCATTCCGTTTGCCCTCGTTGCTGCTCTCCCCCTTTTCATCTCTTGATTCCGGGAGCTGCCACACGACCTCGTTTCCTGCTTGCTGGCTTTGGGTCTTTTTTTTTCCTTGTGGCTTTTACGTCCTCGTCTTCCGCTCCCGTCATCCCTTTCTTCACGCAGACCTCATCATGGTTTCGGCACGACTGTCGGCCTTTGCGCTGCTGGCGATGCAGCTGGTGAGCGGCACGTGGGCACAGGCAGACGCCGAGGCCGAGGCCCCGGCCGCGGCGCCGCCGACGCTCAATGTCGAGATCGAGACGCTCTTCCCCGAGGCCGACATTTTTGGCCTCAAGCTCATCAACGGCCGCATGAACAAGGCGCTGGTCGAGGTCACGAACCGCGAGGCCGGGCCTATCAAGATGGCCCTCGTGGCCGGCGCCCTGTCGCTGACGACGCCGCTGCCCGAGGACGCGCCCGCGTCGGCCGCGCTCATTGCCAACCTGACGGCCGTTCGTTACGACGCCGTCGCCGACGGCGGCATCATTGCGCCGGGCGCCTCGCGCCGCTTCCCCTACCACTTCAGCCTGGACCTGCAGCCGCGCGACGTGCTGGTCGAGCTCATGGCCATTGTGGCCAACGCCGAGGGCCAGGCGTTTCAGCTGCCGGCCTACTCGAGCACCGCCGCCATTGTCGACCCGCCGGTCAGCCTGCTGGATCCGCAAATGTGAGTCGTCCTTGTCTGTCCGCCTCTTCATTCCCCTCTAACGGCCAGCCTCTTCCTCTACGTCTTCTTGACCGGCCTCTTTGGCGCCACCCTCTACTTTGTCTACAACACCTGGCTCGCCGCGCTCTTCCCACAGGCCAAGCGCTCTGGCGGCGCCCGCAAGGGCCGTAAGCCCGCGACCACACCCGCCCCGGCCGCCGACGTTGCCGCCGAGGCCCTCTCGGGCAACGAGTCGGCCGGCGTGGGCACCGGCACCGACGACTTTGACCCGAGCTGGATCCCCGCACACCACATCAACAAGCCGGTGGCCAAGCGCGTCAAGAGCGGCGCGTCCAAGAAGAAGGCCACGGAGTAGAGCAGACAACAGACCAGGGGCCTGGAGAAGGGACGAGGGAGGCGAGTGAAAGAGGACGTCGGGCCTGGGATAAGGAAGGACAGGAAAGCAGACGGCTTCAGCACGATGGGAGAGGGAGAGACTGTCAAAGGAGACCGGGGCGTCGGGAAAAACGGACAAAATACATGGCATAAAAACTACATATTAACAGGAATGGAATGATACGGCAAGAACACTGCAATTGGGAGGGAATGTCTCGCGGGATCACTGGAGGTCGTTTTCTACGTTGAGCAGCTCTCAATTTCCGTACGAGAAGTGCTGTGCGGGATCACTGGAGGTCGTTTTCTACGTTGAGCAGCTCTCAATTTCCGTACGAGAAGTGCTGTGCGGGATCACTGGAGGTCGTTTTCTACGTTGAGCAGCTCTCAATTTC